>WHPZ01582805.1:0-16850 GCA_016617965.1 Macrosiphum rosae | reverse complement strand
TTATTTTATTAGTTTAATATTTTGATGTAAATTTAATATTTTTTAGAACAATTCGATTATAACATGGTAGTGCTAATTAATGAAGATGCGGGCATTAAGAACTTAGACGATTTAAAAGGTAAACGTTTATGTCATCCAGGATTTTATGAAGGAGACCCAGGAAATGGATGGTCCACCTTAATATCACAAGTAAATTAAATTATAACTTATATAGACATATATTTAGTTATATCTACCTAGTTTAAAATATTATTGTATATAAACTTATTTTGAATTAGATAAATAATGTATTTATTTCACATATCATTATAAAACATTAAATATAATTTATAAAATTGGGTATCTTATATTATATTAATTATTAATTATTAAAACTAAGTAATTTCAAAAGTATTTATAAAATATATAATATCATACTTTGTTTTAAATCTCTATATGACTCAAATTTTAAAATCTGTATAGTAATTATTATCATCTAGTATCTATTACCTACATGAAAAAGAAACTAGTTTTTACTAATAATAACTTAATAACTCAATGAAGTGCCCTTATTAAAATAATATTATATAAATAATAATTATTATTAATTGCATACAAATGTAATAAAATATAATATTATAATAGGTAAATATTTCATTTTAAACTATGCAATTTTAAATAAGTTGGTTAATTATTTTTAGTTTGAAATTTAATAATTGTATTTAATTACTTATGTATTAGATGTATATTTGATTATGTAACATAATATAATAATATTCTTTCAAGTATTTTGAGCGAGTTATTGTTCCGCAAAAATGTGATCCGCAATTAAGCCTAATAGAAAATCAATTAAAATCGCTTTCTCAATTTTTTGACGAGTCTTGCAAACCAGGTCAATGGGATCCAGATCCTGATATGGATAATATACTAAGTAGGTAATTATAAACTTTATTATTCCTAAGTTGGTGAGTTTAATTTTAAATGTACTTACGCAGAAGACAAATATCCAAATTTGTGTGCAAATTGTAAGAATCCGTCAAAATGCAGCGTTAATGATCAATTTTGGGGAAGGCAGGGAACATTGCAATGTTTGAGTGATTGTTTTGGAGATGTTAGTTGGGCCAGACTATCCGACGTTAGAGTACACTTTAAAGTAAATAAAATATATTATTCATGTTTTATATGTAGTTTTAATAATTATTATGTGTTGAATACTACATGCATGTATTTATTTGTACTTAAGGGCGACAGTACCAATGCTTGCAGTAAAATAAGTTTCCTATGTCCTAATGGTACTTTACAACCAATGGAAACTTCTAATCCATGCGTTTGGGTATCTCGACCTTGGCCAGCCGTAATTGCAAGAAAGTAAATATAAATGCAATAAGTGAATAAACAATCTATAAATTTATAAAAAAAAAAAAAAAACAATTGTAAAATTATTTCTAGTTCAGCATCATTAAATATACAAAGAATGGTTAACTACGTAAATACAGCTAAGGAATTAAAAAACGCAACTTCGTGGCAGTGGGCCTTAAACAATTTACTTCTATACTATTCTGAACCTATTTCATCTAATATCATTAGAAGTCCAAAAGAATATATTTTTTCAGCTCCTGGATATATAAAAGCTGAAGAACAAGGACAATTGTGCAAAGATCGTACATTTTCTATGTGTATTGAAACAATAACAGCCTTAAACAAATGCCAAGCGCTTTCAGATATATCAATAAGTTATGGTATACAGCCAAAATTGAATTGTATAATTACTCCGAATTGTGGAAAAAAACTAAAAGCTGGAGAAGTAGATATGATGATATTAGATGCTGATAAAATTGCTTCTTTTAGAAGGTAGGTTATACATGTATAAAATATTATCAATACTCAAAATTAAATCTAAAACTAATTAATTAAATTTTAGAAACTATGGTATTTCAAACCCAATACTTTATGCAACTTCACTTTATCACCATTTATATAGAAAAACGAGTGCAGTTATGTTGAGAAAAAATATTGCGGGAGATTTACAACAGCTGAAAAACAAAAAAGCCTGCTTTCCTTTATATGATGGTTATGGTAAAAGAAAAATCCTAATATAATTGTCCAAACAATATTGTTTTCTGAAATAACCTATACAAATATGATACATATAAATTTTTAATTTACATAATGTTATCAGTCAATTTTTGTGATATCGAAAAATGTTAAATATATAATTAAAAATATTTATAATAATATGTCAAACTAACTTGTTTGATAATCATTATTTTTAATTTCATAATCAAGGGGAAAATATGTTGATGTATAAACATCAAATATTGAACAAATAAACCAAATCTATTATTAACAGAATTTAACGTTTAGTGGAGTACTGGAGTTGGAGTACAACTAAACTGCAAGGGCCAGGGATATTTGACTACCTAACTACCAGAGCTAGGAAAAACTAACTAACTGATTATTAAATTTCAATCTATAGATATATATATAAATGAATGTATGTGTGCCTGTCTGTGTGTCTGTGTATCCATATTACCATGGCAACCCTTACATATTATTTTGAGATTTCCGTCGGTGTGTGTGTCCATATTACTATGACAACCAGTTATATATCATTTGGAGATTTCAGTCTGTGTGTGTCTCCATATTACCATGGCAACCAATTATATATTATTTTGAAATTTCCGATGGAATATTTTGTATATAAATGGTTGCCATGGTGATATGTAAAACATATTATTCATATAGAGTTGGAATTTGTAATGGGCAACGAAGTGTACGGAATCATCTAGTACAGTGCTTCTCAACCTTATTACTGTGGCGACCCCCCTTTTTAAATTACAATTTTTTAGCGACCCCTATATATATATTTTTTACATACTTGTATGATTTAAATAATTCGATTGCGACCCTAAATAATAAGTTGGCGACCCCCAAAGAGGTCGCGACTCCCAGGTTGAGAAACACTGATCTAGTATATTATAAAAGAGAATGATATCTATATTGATTAAAAATTCATAAAAATTGAGCTAAAAAAATTAATCATGATCGAGATTGAATTTTACTATTTAATATTTTAATTTAATCATGGAATATGATTATTATTACAACCTAATTTTTTTCTAAGTCAAATTTTATTTTTAGTTATTTGTTAAAAGTTTATTACTTATTAGTTATTACCTATTTTAACATCAATAATACTTCATATTTATGAGCTGTACCCTTAGTGTCTCTTACCATTTGGGATATTATATATTTATGCTTAAGGCATAAGTATTTTAAGTGTTGACAAATTAAATTGCATATTAATTATTGAAATTTATAAGTTCTAAATAAATTAGAAATATCATCAATTAATCATTGTATTTCCCCCCTCCCAAAAAAGGTCAAAACTAGTAACTAGACTAGCCCCTCACTCAAAAAAATGTAATGCTCATTCTTAAAAAAAAATTTAATTTTGCATTCGAAATGTACACAAAGTTTTCTAAAAAAGGTATTCTCCTTCTAGTTATGTAATTAAAATTACTCTAAAATATTATAAAAATAGTATTAGTTCATTATTTTTTTAAAAACTTGAAGTTACAAAATAATACTTCAAACTTTACTATACAATAATGTTTTCCTAAATCATAAAAATTTACCAAGAAAATTAATGTAGCATATTGCTGCCAGTTAAATAATTGAACACTATTTATTTATTTTTATAATAATTTAAATTTTTAGTTTGGAATTCATTATTAATCACACTCAAACTAGAAAATATTGAATTATTTCCGAATAATAAAACAATACAAAACTTCTTCAATGATAGTTGTGCAATTTTAAGTTCTGATCAAAACGTAATGAAAGAATGTGATTTTGATGGTAAAGTATAGTGTAAATGCAATAACCTACTAAATAAGTAAAATAATAACTTTAATGTTCAGATATATTACCCGAAGATAGTAATAAAAACGGGATGTGGATTGAAACCCAAACACTTAGATGTATCATTGAAGGAGGTGGAGATGTAGCATTTATCAATACTCTTCACATTAATCAATATTTAGGTAAGTATAAAAATATTTAAATATTTGAATAAAATTGTATTACTATTAATTGTGCTACTATTACATAATATTATTATACTTATTTTTTAGATATTTTAAGATCACCATTAAACCTACCTAACAACTTTAACGCGCATAATTTTTCAACTGTGTGCAATCAAAAAATTCGTACTTCGGTTGATTGTCCATTGTCATGGTCTTACTTTGGACATGTGAGTTTATAATATTATACGTTAAATATTTATAATTAATTTATATATATTCTATTTAAGTTACAAAATATATATTTTCTATGTTATAATAAAGTAAATGAAATGATATAATATAGTCTTACATGTTACAAGAAATTGTTAATATCGTGCATACCGTAATAGCGGTTTTTTTTCTATAATTGTTAATAAAATTGTATTTGTTGGGTCAAAAAGCTTGAATATTAATACAAGGCTTCTGGTATATTGTTACAATAGAAGTTGAAAATTATTAAAAATACACAGGCACAATTTCTTTTTATAAGCATTTAAAGTTCAAATTTTCCAAAATATATCAAATTTAAAAATTATTTTATAGTTAAAAATGTGTAAAACGTTCAACTTTTATAGCTATAAGGATTAAAAATTTAAAACAAAGTTTCACGTGAATAGCTAAATAAATTACTTTGTTCACAATATATCATAAAATATACTTATAATAATAGCATGGCTGACTGACCGTCTTCGCTCAGAATCATTTTTCGTAGGTGATATTATATTATATTATTGAATTCAAATTTAACACCATCCATTATACAGTGACTCCCTTTAAACCTACTGTACAGCAGAGCGACACCCACTTGTCCACCTTTTTTTATTTTGTATGAAAAATGTATAAATATTATGTAGAATTGTGTTATATTAATTTATGAAGTATAATTTATAAATTAAAGTTGTATTGTACCTATAATATACATTAAAAATAATAATACCTATATAATATATAGGACATAGCTAGGTATAAGTAAACAAAACTTTTATTATTTGAATATTTATATACAAAATACAGAATTTGTCTATAATTAACTTGAATTTAGTTAATAAATATAAGATATAAGTATATAACGTATAGATAATAATAATTTTCATAAAGACATAAAGTAATCTATATTATTTTATGTTTATAGATATTAGCAAAACCAAATATATCTTCAATTTCAAAAAAAGAAATGACGTCATTATTAATAAACATGGATATGACTTTTGGACGAAGAACCAAGTCAAATAATAATCTATTACCACCAGTTTTCTCTATGTATGGACCATTTGATGATTTTGCTGATCCCATGTTTCCGGTAAAATAAATAATCAAAATAAATTACTATAGTAATTTTGCTTAATTTGTAATGTATATTATATATATAATCACTAGTTGAGTATTCCGATTAACCAGGTTTTTTTTTTTTATGGCCAATCCTATTTAGTATATATCTACGCCATATAGTCATATAGGTGTATCTCGGTTTGAGAGTACCTCAGTTTTAGTTTATGGACAAATCAGTGTCTGCTCTGTACCTAGCTTTGTGAAATAATTTGACTTAGATGGGCGTCGCGGATTGGATTTAGCAATTGGTACATTTCTTAACGATGTTTAAAATACTTGGGTATACTTCCTAAACTTTTCTGACATATTTAAAAAAATTCGAGATTAATCCGACATAAATTTTGATCAAATTCCATTGAGTACCTAGTTTTTGAGTATATAAGATACACACATACATTTGGTTTTAAGTTATAATTTCTTTAATTGAAGCCATATAAACGTGATGATTTGATGCATGATTGTACCTAAATGATCTGCACGAATAACCAAATATGAATGAAAAAGGAGGGGGTAGAGGATTCAGACACTTTACAATTATAATATATGTATTTACATATAATTATAGTAAATTATTTGGAACAAATTTAGTTTAGCGCCCACTCGAATTTTTCAATTTTTTTTTCGGAAACCTATTTATTACAGCTAGTTAAGAACGATGTTGCAAAAATGAATTGCCGGAAATCATTAGTTTTTAAGTTATAGCCTTACAAGTGCTCAAAGTGCTTAAGACACCAAAAATCGTGAACATCGTAAGGCTATACCATAAAAACTAATGATTTCCGGCAATTAATTTTTGCACCATCTTTCTTAACTCATTGTTTTACATAACAATTTCCGAAAAAAAATTGAAAAATTTAAGTTTGCGCTAAACTTGATTTATAACGCTTAATTTAACAAATTTTTGTTTGTAAAAATAACCCCCCTCCTCCCCCATCCAAAATTCCTGAGTACGCCTCTGAATGGCAAACATTTATAAAAAAAAAAAAAATATCAATTTCCATCATGAATCTCAAAACCCTGTTTGACCACTTCTTAAAAATGCGATTATCGGAAAATCCTTTCTTATTGCACATCTAGATCATTATTGTAACCACTATTCCAAATTTCATGGCCATATGTTATGGAGTTTTCAAGTTGTAGTTATAAGTAAGAGAATGGTATTTGGCTTTTTTTTTATTATGATTAAGGCTTTGACAACTTAGGTCATGAGCCTGTGGTACTGTAGGGGGGGGGTACTATAGGTTTGTTAACACGTGTGTGTTTTGGCAGAATTTTCGATTTGGGCACCTGTAGGTATCTGCCATGCCCGGGTGGGGGATGGCGGCCCTTATTCTCAGGACACCGTGACTTGCCCGAAGAAAAAATGCCTGGAATCGAACCGACGCGACGCCTTAGACTACTCGGCTACTCCGTCCCCCTATTTGGCTTTTATATATATATACATATAGATTTATCAATACCTACCTAATACAAATATATTTTTATCACATACAGGCAGATACAGAAAAATTGGAAACCATTAAACAGTTAAAGGAACACCAAACGCCGATAGCGCCACAGTACGAATCTAACATTCATATTTTAAATGATCTGAAACCTACTGTAAGTTCTAGCGTCTCGATAATACCACTTTCTTTATTACAGTTACTTATATTTTGTAGGCTATTATTTAAATATTGTATATAAATACTCAATACCAAAAAAATTACTTATATGTACCTAGGTATTTTAAAAAAATTGTGATCCATATACTATGATAATTATTGTAATTACTAATTAATAATACATTTTATACGTTGATAAATAAATTCCTTGTCACTCTAAGGAGTTTTTTTTCTTATATATACTGTAAATGGTACTGTAAAATACCTGAGTTACTTATATCAAGGCCGTAGCTGGAACTAATTTTCTGGAAGGGTTTAAAACAAAATAATATATTTTCATAAAATACAAAAATATTAACTTATAAAAATCCCGACATGTAAAATCCCGACAAACCGACAAATCACAATACCGACAGTTTAAAATCCCGACCAAACATAATTACATAATATTATCATGTTCATTATTCTACAATTTCATTTAAAAGCTCAAACAATACCTACATTACACTACAATTACATTATATTTATACTATTATATATTCATTAATCTTTATTTAATAATTTAATTAAAACACAAAATAAATTATATTATATTTAATATTTATATACATCATAATATATTATATTATTATTTTCATTATTGGATATAATATTCGGCATGTGACCGCCGATCGTCATTGAACAAACAAAAAAAATATATAAAACTACATCGGTATATTATGAGCCAAACCCCGTAAAATATCTAAGAAACTCCTATTTGTTATATCTTAATATACCTTCATTATTCTTTTCTCTCTGTCAATTATTTGTTTCTTCTGTTTCGGTTTTGGTTCTCTACGATTAATGCTTTCAATTTCTAAGTCAACTCATTGTTGTTCTTTCTGAAGCATCCTTGATAATTGGATAGACTCCAACATGAGGTTTACCAACCAAAGTTGACCAACGTCGATGCCAAGCTTCGACAATATTTTGTGTCCTAGGAATTCCATGGTCCATTAATTCTGACACTGACCAAAGTTTGGATGGAAAAAGTGGGTCTATGAATATAATATTACCATTTCTATGATTTCGGCGAACAATCCGGCCATGTACATAATTGTCTTCAAACCATTGGACAACTTCTTCAGCTTCAGGAGGAAATGTCGCTTTAAGTTCATCAAATACTGCAGGTATATGATCGGATGGAATAAAAGCCAGGGCAAGTATTTGTCTTATTTTCAAACTGAACTCTTCGTCTGTATCATATAAATTCACCAAGCCAGATGATTGAATTTTTCTCCAAGTACTTTAAGATAAATTAAAAAAACATGCCTTGTTTTCCACTTTAGGAAACTCAGCCGAATTTAGGAATTTCCGCCTGTTCAAAATCTGTCATTATCCAACAAGGATTTATTTGCCCGCCATTATCTTCACAAAAATCAATTAAGTCTTGAAAAAGACGTAAACACATGGATTCAGATTTTGATGACATTAAAGCATATTATGCTAGTGACAAAACTTGAAAATTGTCTCCTCCTACAGGTGCATGTATGGTATATAGCTGTCTAAATATTGTCGGGATTGTCCAAAAAGTGCCATCCATTAGTAAATAACGAGCATGCGACAGCCGATGAATATTATTTTTAATACAAAATAGTAGAAGTTTTCTATCATTAATGGTTGAATCTTTAATTAAAAATAACTCCCCGCCAATTATAGTTCTCAGTGAATCGGGAATTGTTGGATCTTCTAATGATTGAGGTTGCGATGGCGTATTTTCCCTTCTAACACGCTTTATTCGTTGGCGTAGAGAATTAATATTCGGCATGTATGGATTAGCAGTAGGTACTTGGCATATTTGTAACTTTGAATAATTTAGCAGGGTTGGTCATTGGTATTTCGTGCTTGATCTCTTAAATTTCTAAGAGTAGTACATACATCAACCCTAGCTGCTTCAGGTGCGTGATTATGATCAGAAAATCAAAATGTACGTAATAAATGTTTTTGTTGATAAGTATAGTGGTTTCAGGTCCTATGAATGAAACGCAAAATGTTTATCAAAAATTAATATTTTTAAAAGTAAATTGCGTATAACTCCAAAAAATGTAGTATTTACTACGGGTTTTTTCTTATTGTATTATTCTGTAAAATTACAACACTACAACAAAAATGTACCGAAGAAAATAAAATTAAAAGATTAACAACCAATTAACGACCGATACTCGATTCTAAGAAAACCAAGATTGTAACAACAGAGTATAATTCCGCAATCATGGAAGATACTAAAACCAAACTTTTAATTTATTCTAGGTATTATTCAGTACAATAATACAATAAACAAAATACCCATAGTAAATACATTTTTTGGAGTTATACGTGATTTACTTTTAAAAATATTAAATTTTGATAAAAATTATTACTTTTCCAAATTAATAAAAATAATTTGCACATTTCTGGTTTAATTTCGTACGTTGGTTGATAGAACACTTAAATAGCTTTATGATAAAAAAAAAATTACGTCAAAATGTTGATTAGTTTTGAAGATACATAAAAAATGGGTGATAGGTTTGGTTTTGATAAAAAAAAGTTAACCGCCCATAACTTAAAAAATTAAAAAGTTAGACCCACTCTTTAAAGGGTATTTCTTCATCATTTTGGGTATACTTTCATATGACGTCGGCCGGTCACTTCACCCCGGGACACATTGTATAGCCCGTAAACTAGGAAGGTTATTATACAAATAATAAAAACAATTATTTAAAATAGTATAAAATGATAGAAAAAAATTCATATGCTTGGAATATATGCCTATTGCCTAACACTATATTTTATAATAAATAATAATTAGGGATTGTGTCAAGGGATATTTAATGACAATAGACAAGAATCGATAGGACATATTATATTATTGGTGCTTATTTATTATACCTATTACATTATATTTATTTGTATCATATCAGATATTTTATTATGTACATTCAATATTGTATATAAATAAATGGTTTTATTAACACAACGTGAATACTGATTGTCGACGAATTGGGTGATGGCAAACTGGGAAATCACCTGCCTACTGAAGTACCTATACTTAATTACCAAATTATAACCTAACTATATTATATAGTTGATTATTATTCATTATATTATTAGTATTATAAAGAATACTGATCGAAACTCAGCAGCTGAGCTGGTGTTAAAATTACATTTTTGTTATTATCATTACCTATTTGTTTACTCGTTAGGTAATAGTGTAATAGCTTCTTTAATCTTTATCATCTGATCTGGACGTTTTATAATAATTTGCTCTCCTGCTAACAATAATTAATAATAATTAATATTATACCTACCATAATACCACAGCAAGATGCAGTGGTGTGGTGAACTGGGTTTTATGACGCCTAGGCGTCAAGGTGGAATTTTTTTTTGGGGTTGGATACATTATAGTAACCAATAACATAGAACAAAAATTAAAATATTTACAATCACATAATAATTATATTATATACTATATATTATATGGCCAAGGCATGTTTGGGTCACTAATAAAAATGCAACCCGTTTGGACCAATTTTTTTTTTTACTACATTTACTTCTAAATGATTAATAGAAAGCCAGCTTAGACGTTCAGTTAAACTGTGTAAACTAATTTTTAGATTATGTACAGAACAAAATTATTCATAATTGATAACTGACTAAAAACCCACAGTTACATTATATTATATTTAGGTGATTAAGAATGGATACGTACAAGGTAGGTACTGTAATATATTATGCTAGGTATTATGGTTTATAAATAATGTTCAGCACGACACTGGCACGATATTGAGAAACAAAAATATGTATAGATCAGTACCTATATTCTCTACATCATGCCTACCGGCTATTATACATATTGTTATTATTATTATTATTATTAACTATTACCTATTTACCTATTAAGGTGCCTATTGTAAATTTGTAAACTGTATTCTTTTAAAAATAATAATATAAATGTACAAAAATATATTTTAACTAACCCGGTATCATTTATACTCTGTTCAGGTTAAGAGTGCCCAAAATCGCGCATGCATACTGAGCCGCCAGGTGACAGCAGACGCGCTGTGATTGGTCAGCATTATCGACCGCCGTCGTCGACTGTCGGATCGGACTATCTACCGCCGTCTATATACAGATGGTGCGTCGGCACACCAGAGCGCTCCCCATGCATGCGCGAACAGAACCAGTTTTCGTCCGAGCGACTGGGCACTGAACAGAGTATAGATTTTGTTAAACTATATATACCTAATGCACTCGAATGGCTATATTCTATATGCTAGTTAATTAATAAATATTAAATATACAGCGTGAACATATTGTGTGCAAATCGTACTAACAACAAAAAAAAGACATGGAAGTCATAATGTATGACTATAGATTTATAGTTACTGTATGGTTATAATTATCATGAGTTACTGCACGTTGGGCATGAATGATGAATGTGACATTGGCACATTGCGACTATTAGTTGTTTCCGTGCCTGATTGACCCTTGTGTACATTATAATAGAGGTCCAAGTATGGATGACGTACCCATAGTTAATAAATATTAGTGATTATTGTGTACTTACGTATTAACGTAATGCATGTATCTATACCTAGTACCTATGTATTATATTATATAAAAGTATAAAACCTATCAGTGGCGAGTATCATAAAAAAATTGGTGTTGCTCAAATAATTTTAGGTACCTAACCTATCCCTCATAATACTGTTAAACCGACTTATACAATTTCCTATTTGTCTTCTATCAATACCCACCCACCCATATTTAAGGTATTGCCTGAGCAACACTTGGACCCTATGTTACACGCCACTGAAACCTATAATAGGAAGTATTCCTACTATAGATAATTCCTGCTGCAGTAAAGTTGTTCGATTTTTTTCACTGATTGGAAAAATGATATTTGTCTATTTATAATTTAAATATTATTATATCAATGATGTAACATACCTACTATAGAAAATTTGGTTCTTAAATAAAAAATGTGGGCAAGTGGGTGTCGCTCGGTTGTACAGTAGGTTACAAGTGGATCACTGTAATGGATTGTGTTAATTTGAACTTTAAATGATTATAAAAGATAAGTGCCTATGTATTATTAATATTTTTTATCTTCTATTTTAACAATGTATCAGGAGCCCTGTATTAATTTTTCACACTTTTTGACCCAACAAATACAATTTTATTAGTATTTAGTATTTATAGAAAAAAACAAAAAAAAATTGAAATTTGAAATTTTCAGTTAACAGCTCAAAACAAGTCAAATTATTTTCAAAATAAAAATATAAACATTCAGTGAAATTTGCATGTACCTATCCACAGTTATTCGTTGTTGAATTACAACAAAATATAAGAAAATCGCTACATGAAAAATCGAGTGAATAACCAATGTTGTAAAAATATGAACTACAAACGCTCATAAAAAATTTAATTTGATTTTCTTGTAGACATTTTTATTTTGATAAAGGTTATGTCGAATTTTGTACTAAATTTTATAATCTTAGGGTTAAAAAGAAAATTATTTATGAATTTCTAACTCAAAATAATTTGCAAATTTTCGTTATTTTTACGTATTTTTCTCCCCAATGCACCAACTAGATTCACTTTCCCATCGAACAAGATACTGAAGTTGAAAATCAAACTATTATTTCGATTTTCGACTACTTATCATGAACACACAACAAATTTAGAAAACACATATCATTCTAAAATCAATACATTCATCACTCCGCTCAGAATTTAAAAAATATTCTACTATAACAATGAAGGTCTATCTACCGCGTCAAAAGAGTATAAGAAAAAAACTTACATAAATATTCATTCTTCCGACGTAACGGTAACACGTAGGTACCCTACGACTTACGAGTGTTTCATATATTATAATAAATTGTCTAGTGTCAGAGCAGCGCTTCTCAGCAAAAGGAAATTCAGTGCACGTCTTAATCTACGAACCCAAATTTCAATAGTAGGTATTGAGATTAATGAATTAATGGCATTTGTGAAAACAGTTTAATAACGAAATATGCAATATTTAAATATGAATATCATAGAATCGAACGAAAAATGCGAGTACATATAGGAATCGTTGTTCGGCATAGATCATTGGGCATATGGTCATTATGATATTGTCATTTGGCATAGATTATTAACAATATTATAACCTAACCGATGAATAAAAATTGATTATGTAAAAATATTCCGGTTTTTCCTTAATTTTTCTTTTGTTGTTCACGGTGCTTTTGAAAACTACTGAGGAATTTTTACTTTTGACCCCCCCCCCCTATAGTTACAACTAGATGTACTTTCCTATCAGAAAAGATACTGTTGAAGAATCGAAGCATTTTTACTGTCCTAAAAGGTGGTGACTGACACAAACAAAAGTTTTAAAAAAAAAAACACACACATCATTGCAAAATCAATACAATCATCGCTCAGCTCGGAATCTAAAAATTTAAGAAATACATAATTATTCCAATGTAGGTAAGTAGGTGTATACTGAATATACCTAAATATATTGATTGAAGCTTAAATTTCAAAAAACAAAAAAGTAGTAATCATAGATTATAGTAAAGGTAACCATTGAATTGGCTCTCAATATTAGGTAAAGTACCTCGTGGAACATTGAATTAGCTCCCAATATAATTTCAACAAGTGGTTCTCAAAATATAAAAGTTGATAAAGTAAGCGACTTTAATATTTTTAGCTACACAGTGCCGGTTAACTGCTTTAACTGCCTGGTTTCTGCTTTCTAATAGTTAATCAGGTAACGGTCTCAATAATATCATTAAATCCAGTATCGTAGTTCGCCGCAATCCATCGCAGTAAATTGCAACTTGTCACAATTCGTACTTAAATATGGTAAAATATAGGGAGAATTAATTTTAATATTAAATAATAAGTTTAAATTTAGTATAAAATTTGGTTTACCAATGCTAGATTCACAATCAGTCGGCTATTGCTTTTCACTCGAACTAGCTGAGATACAATCAAATAATTAAAAAGTTAGAAAATGTATGGACTACTTAGTTGAAAATTATATTGAAAATATCTTATAAGAAACTCCAATGTAGAAAGACCACACAAAAAAAATATTGAAGAAAAAAAATGTATAGACAGTCAAATTCAGAAATATGACAATTATCCAGATTTGCATATATAAAAATGTTTGCAAACAAATTTAGACCTACTAAATAATATTAAAAAAGTGCAGGTAAGTGAATATTTGTATATTACATTTTTGTATGTATAGTTGAATTTATTTTCGAACAATGTTGATAATCAATGGATTTATAAAATAAATGTCGAGGGAGCCAATTCAATTCATAAATCTTCAATCTTGGGAGCCGATTCAATACGTAAAAATATATCGATTACCTGTGTTTGGGAGCCAAATCAATAGCTCCGGTACATAATAAGTACCGCATATAATATGTATCCGCATATTATAATATTAATCAAAATCAACATAGACAGGAACCTTCAATTTATTTTTACATACAAAGCCTAATTAATTTGTTATAAAATATCGTGTCGTCTAATAATTAAAATAGAGCGGTAAATTGTAATGTGTGATAGTGATGATCTCATATCGTGATTGTTGGTACCACGGTATATAAGTATATAAGTAACGGTAGTAAAACAAACACGGGGGAAAAACATTTAAATGGAAATTGTGTCTGGTTAATGTTTTGTATTAAAAAAAAAAAAAAAGAAGAATTTTAAAATCCCGCGCGTCAAGGAGATATACGCAAAATGAAGTATATTTAATGTGTTGGAAAGTTGGAAACAATATTTTTATGTAATATGAGAACGTTACGCGTGCCTCGGAATATGAATAAATCAGTGGTGAGGTCGAGACTCGAGGCGTTGAGCAGCGGCAGCGGACGCGGATGGGAATACGGGATATTGTTCGCGTCCGGCTATGGTCACACTGCGATGACAACAACCCGTCAACCTGAACCCATTCGTGTCGCGAAAACTTCTGAAAAACTCAGAACTCTCCGTCGCTTCAACTCTTTACTCTCTCACGCTAACAGTGAAAATGATTTTGGCCGACTGATATTTGCCAATCGCCACCGTTTATATTATAGTTGTATGTACGTGTAAGCCCGTGTACACTGTAGTAGTAGTCTTGTGCGCCCAGGAACCGTCCCGGGTGGTATATCATTAATAATAATAAGATTATTCTTGTATAATCGGTTTATGTTTTTGTTTGTAATAGTTTAATTTTAATAATAATATTGTTTTTCGTATTTAATATAATTTTATAGATTTCAAATTTATTTTTCTCTTTCTCTCTTTCGCTTTAATTATTATCCGCCGCCGCCGCCTCACGCTATCATTTCCCAGACGACAACACGGCCGTGTCGCGCGCCTCGAGCCAGTGGGTGTTAGCTGTGTGCGCGCGCGTGGATCGTTCATAAATCGTGTGTTGAGTTTCTGTGTGTAACGCATCGGTGCGATAAATCGTTTTCAATCACATCAATTGGCGACGACCAACTACAATCACTTTCTGCGGCCGCCAATCGAACACCAATGTTGTCGCAAGAATGAGCGTTGCTGTGTGTTCAATGTGGCTCCCAGTCAAATGGATAGGGACAATGTGACTGCTATGGAAACTGATAAAATAGTCGATGACGATATCGGTAGTCCTCAGGTAAATACACAAACCTATAACTTCGGCCTTAACATTGGAATCACACTATCCTTTGTCGTCCAGTTTCCCCTTTTACTTGATGAAACACATCCTACTATATCTAGTACTAAAAGTTACCAATAAAAGTATTTCCGATTGTTTAACGATTGTGAATTGACTATAATAATATTATAATTGTCTACTGTTACCTACCTTTAGAGTTATCGGATATAGGTACCTGCATTTCATTAAGTAGGTATTTTGTTTCACATTCAAAAATAGTTCTCTTAGTTATAACTTATAAGATTGAACATACACTATACCTACTACTATAGGCAGAAATATAAGTAAATGTGTACTTTCGAGTCATATAATAACTTAAATTCATTATTTAATTTCAAATAGGAACCTCTTGAATAATGTTGTGAACCTATTTATTATATAACCTAGCTATTATATCATCAGAAGATGTACAGTGTCCATTTGCTAATTAATAGACCATATTAGGTACCTACTTAAGATACCTTAGCTTGTATTGTTGTTTATTGATATTAGCAAAGTATGTGCGTAAGTGCCTAGCTACATTTAACATAAGATAAACATATTACATTTTAGATAGGTAGGCATCTTAACCTTTCTTAACCTATCTATATATACAATTTATTATTTCATGTCTACTATATACCAATGCAAGTATACTAGGTATATAATAGGAATAATACAATTATATTAACCTTACATATATGGATCATTCCTTTAATTATGCAGGAAAGTAATGCTACTTTCAAATAACTATTTACCATCAAATATGAGGTTCTTTAGTATTTTGCTTTCAACAAGTGAATGCATGTTTACATGTTCCTATCTAATTAACTTAGCTAAAAATAGTTTACATTTTCACTCTTCATTTATTCAATAATATATTCAAGAACTACCAATTCATTTCTCTAATAAAAATCATTTGTTTTTCATTATTATTGTTCTAAATGGGTATAATTATATGAAATACAATATGTACCTACCATATTATTTATACCTAATTTAAGAAATATTTATTAGTTTATTTTTTACAGAATTATCATATTTGTTTGGCGCCAATTAATGGCTATTGAAAGTACAAAATACAACTATACCTAATATAATTTAGTTAAAATAGGCTACTGAAAATGTATTACTAGGAAGTGAAGACTAAATAAATAAAAAGACCCATTTGGTTTA
>WHPZ01582802.1:10885-23456 GCA_016617965.1 Macrosiphum rosae | reverse complement strand
AATACCAGTTTGGGACATAGAGATGAACGAATGGATGATAGCCTCGGTTTAAGATATACGTCATATTATTATAAATTATTTACAATACCTATATAATATGTATATTATCCCAATTCGTGGTTGACACTTGGAATTAGGAAGCATGACGATGTTACAACTATAACCACCTATTGTTAAAGGTCAAAACTACTCAAAACTAATGTAGTCAATGTAGATTTAATGTATATAGTTTTAGTTTGACTGATTTCAATTTTAAAACTGATTTTCATTGATTACCAAGTTTACTAGGTCTCCATTGAGGAGATTTTTGAATATCTATTTTTTCAACCAAGATATCCATGCATAAAAATATAAAAATATATTTTTGTATTTATATTAACACATTAATACTCATCATGCCATTATGATACTAACAATAATTGGAACATTAAAAATCTCCTCGATGGAAACATAGTAAGCTTGTTAATCAATCATAATCCGTTTTCAAAATTAAAATCTGTTAAACCTAATTCCCCTTAATGAGACACAGGCGTTTTAACTAGTATAGGTACATACCTGTTTTGTTATAATAAAAGTATAAAACAAAAAAGTATTCTCTACTAATCATTAGTTCCTAACTAATGCTATTTGTGGGTGATAAATGGAGATGCCATTAATGAAACACACTCTTTACTTTTGATATGTTAGAACAATAGTGAAGAGACGAGGAAAAATAATTGAATGTAGCTGGTAGTTTTAACTTCAAACAACATGATAGTAGTTATGTTTGAGAACTTACCTAGTATACATAGATATTTATATAATCAAGTATTTTCCGAATCAATTTTCGGAGATAATGGCAAATGGCAATAGACGGATCAATGCAGAAGCGCAAACTAATTCAAATTATTGGGGGACAAAACAAAAGTATTCAATACCCACCTATTTAAAAAAAATGTTCCGCTGTGTTCACTTATATAGTTATACATATGTAAATATATATAAAAATAAAAAATAATATATAAAAATATATATGTTAGTCCACTTATTTTTAAGACTTGTAAAATTGCAGCCATACTGTTTCCATTAATAGGAAATTCACCATTTTTTGTTTCTATTTCTAAGAAATCACAAGAACTTGATTCATCCGTTTTTTCAGCATCTGAATCGTTCTCTAAAAATCTATCATTGCCATTATCATGCAACTTAAACGGTAAATACTTCTTTGTCTCAAAATTATAATAGTACTTGGAAAACTGAACATATTCTCTAATAAGATCATTTTTATTTATAAATTGTTTATACACAGTAGTGAAAACATCAAATGCATCTAGTGGTAATTTAGTGTGATCATCTGCAATTTCTTTTAGACAAATCTTAAGTCTTTACATAAACTTGTGGAAATACCACTAAAACGTTCTTGGATTTGAATAAGAACCATGTCTATAGCAACGTAGTAAGTGTTGACTTTAAAATTTAAAAGAGGATCATCAACAGTATTTTCTCTAGGCATACAAGGGACGCGTTTTCTGCGAATAAAGTTAATAGTTTAAACTCATCTGCCCAGATCAAACTATTTTTTTTTAATTCTACCTACCAAATTTAAGGGGGGCAGTCGCCCCCTTGCTCCCCTAGATTTGCGCCACTGGATCAATGGAGTATGAATAATAATAACTTTGTGGATTACGTAATGGAAAATAAAATTAGGGAAAAATACCAACGACATCAACAGTATAAGAAATGAAAATATTGTCAAACTCACAAGTTTTATTTTCAGTAAAAATATTTACAACGTGTAGGACGTAGGTACTAAGAAAATAGTAATTTCTTGCTACAAGTACTGTGCAACCATTCTAATGTTAATATTTTATGTTTTGTTATACGATAAAAGGAAAAATGTTAATTATTATACATATAATAGTTGTGGTTTTCTTTAATATTTTATTTTAACATCTAATTGAATATTGTTATTTAATATTTATTATGAAGATATAATAATATAGTAACATACCAACATATTAGTTTTTTATATTATATAATGTGGACATAAGTTGTATTGATAATCTAACAATATTTAACATGATTTCTATACAATTTAAATAATTCACAAACATATAAAATAAAAAACAATTATTTGAATAAAAAAATGAACTATATAATATAATAATTTGATCAATAATGGATTATGTGAGTAACAATATTAAATTTGAATAATTTCAGCATCCAATATTTTTACAAAATATAACTATTTACAACAATAATTAGACTTTTAAATATTTCTAATGATTAGAAATAAAATCTTATAAATTAATCACACTAGAAAATGTCGAAACGTGAAATTGACAAAATAAATAATTACAAGATGTAATGCAGAAAAAAACACATTCATTTTAAGAAGATTTACTAATGAGCTAAGAATTTAACCATTGAGCATTTTAGACTCTAAACATACTGTTAAATTTAAAATAGCATGGCACTCAACCATCATCTATGCAGTACAATAATAATACAAATTTAATTAATTAATTTAGTTCTAATAACTAAAAAATGAGACATTTTTAATTAGGATAATACATAATACATATATTGTCATTGCCTTTTGTGGCATATTGTCTTTACTATAAAAATATTGGCACATAGTTATTATAGGATATGTAAATAAATAAAATATAATATATATTATCCACGGTTAAAATTATTATAAAAAATTTTTCAAAGTAAATAATATAATTGAATACATTTTTTAAGTGATACCGAAGAATAAGAAAAAAATTAATTTAATTTATTGATGTTATGTTTTGAGGTAAATATATTTTGTACGCTTAAAAATTTTTAAATTGAATAACACATGGAAATAAGATATTGTCATTAGTTTAAAATGTCTCAGGATACATTTCTAAAATTACCTATTATATTTAAACGTTACAATAGGTACTTATATTTATAAATGTATCATTCATTCTAGCTATTTCACAATATGAATACAAATAAATAAAATAATAGTATATTAATTGGCATATCATCAAAGATTTAAAACTTATTGATTTTAATTAATAATAACATTTTGTTAAATACAGGTGAGCTTCCCATTTGCCCATAGGTTAACACATGCAAATGGGAATACACAGTGATGTACAATATATACGTACAATCAAAGTTCTAGTTTATACTTTATGTTGAAGGTTCAGAAGTATAAGGTAAAAGTGAAAACTTACAATACTTACTTAAAAATTATTTACAACCAAATAAATTAATGGAATACACGGAGTAACAATAAAGATTTAAAGATGTATACAGAAAATGATCAAATTGGGAAGCTTATTACTAAAAAGTAAAAATGTACAATAATAAAAAATTAAATGCTAAATAAATAAAAATTATTGTAGTTACTCCAATGTATAACTTAAGTCTTATTTATTATTGCAAATCTACAAGAAGATAATTGCTAAGACTTCAATAATTATTCAAGTGTGTTGTTAAAATGTGATGATTATTGTTTAATATACAAGTCTTCATAAAAATAATAATATATTATTATGTGCGGAAAACCGTAAATTATAAGTTTAAATTAAAAATATTTGGAATGCCAAAAAGTTATTTGTCAATAGATTATTTTTTTTTTGAAAGGAACAGCAACAAAAAAGTTTACACTATAGAATTAAAATTCATGTCAGCCCAATGTATTAGTCATTTAGACATTACATCTGTTTGGACCGACTACAGTGCTTGGTCATTGCATACTACCATATTTTTGATTTTGGGGTGTAGCCAAATTACCAATTTGTTCTTCACTGCCATCATACTCTGAATAGTCTTGTGTACGGTTAATAGCTTGGCTTATAGCATCACGCAAACGCTCTCTAAATGTTTTATATTCCATGTCGGAGTTATTGGCAAAATCAAAATCTGCTACTTCTACCATATACCTATAAAAAGTTATAATGGTATATTATGATAATTTAATGATTAACAAGTTGCTATGTATAGCACTAACAAATAAGCATCGTTCGATTATGAACAATGTTTATGATATAAAATCTCAAATCATTATTGAGAGCAGTCAACAAAATATTATAAAGGTGTATAAATGTTTGGTTGTTGGGATAAATAGTATTTAACTATTAATAGTACCTTGATCTATTTTGAAAGTAGTAAGCTATTCCGAACACAACAATTATTACTGCAATTGAACTGAAAGTCACTGGTACAACTATAACAGATATTTGTGGTTTCTTTTGTACTGGAATAATAAAAAAAAAAATTACAATACAATAATTACAATTTAAAAAAAAATATTTGTATTAATTTATAAAAATAATGATTACCTTTATAAATATTAATTCCAATAGGTATTACAACTTTTGAAACATCATTGGCCACAACCACAATTACAGTATAATTTGTAGGCTCACGGAAGTAGTATGCAATCTGTATTTGACATTGTACTAAATTAATGTCCCATGAACAAGATTCATTACCAGTTACATTATAAGGTCCTTTGAAATAACTTGCACAATAACGGAAGGGGCCACTACCATTACAATTTACCTAGTAATTAATGAATGTTTAATTTAATAAGTGTTATCATTTATAATATGATTTTTTGTTTACCAGCATATTTAACATTTCGCCTTCTTGTATCCACACTTTTCCTTGAGTCTTAACATTTGCTATTGGATCTAAATATATGTAAAGTTTTATTATTTTATGTCAACTCACAAATTAATTAAAAACTAAGAATTATTAAAAATCGAAATCTTCATTAATATTTACCCTTGGTAAGCAGAGAACGACTAAAATATCCATATTTTTGGTGGTTTTCTAATTTAACTGCAGATAATAACAATTCTATATGTTTTTTTTGTTGACATTCTGTAGTAAAAGTTGAATTGATTATATGATGAGAAAATGTAACATCAGTTTTAGAAGGTGCTTCAGTGGTAGTAGATGTAGATATGGAAGCAGCAATAGTAGTATTAGATGAAGTAGAATTGATTGAACTGACTGAGGTAGTGGATACTGGTGTAGAAGTAGTTGTAGTTGTAGGTGTAGGTGTAGGCATAGATGAGGGAATATTGGCCACTACAATACCAAGAATTTCATGCTGAATGCCTGGTTCAGTATAGTTACTAGAAAATGTATAACTTGTAGTATTTTCTTGGTAGATACAATCAACAAACCAGTAAACAGAGGTTGAATTGGCACTTTTATTAAGATAATCTAAATCGGCAGCATTAATCTTAATTTGGTGAACAGTTTCTAAACTAGTAGACACATAAATAGTCTGTGGAGAATTTTTCGAAATGTTTGTATTATTTTGAAAAAGTTGAAGCACACCGTTCAAATTTTCTGTAATATAAATCGTATAATATTCTTATTAATATTTTTTTTAAATAATACAATCTACAAAGATATGATGTTTTCTTTTACTCATCTTGCATATTATTATATATTTGTTCTACCTAATTGTAATTATATTTGTTATCATTTACAAAAATTATATAATAAAAAATATAAAACTTTTATAACCTGTAACAATGAACTCGCCGCGACCACTGGTAATTGGGTGATAGATAAAAGGAATTAATTCCTCAGAAACATCTACTTTGTATCTATAATTTGAAGGTCCAATAGTTGTGTCAAATGATATGTGGAATATTGCTTCACAATTTTTAATTTTAATCTAAAATTTAAAAAAGCAAAAATTAAATATTTTTTCATAACTTAAAAATAAATAAAAATAATATAGCCACCAATAATTAGTTTGTTTTATGTTAACTCTATCATTAATTTATAATTTTTAATTTTAACTCTAAAATATTATAGGTACATAAGTATGTATTGAAATATGTGAGACAAAAGTTGTACATTTTCCTGTAGCATTTATTAATATATATATTTTTTATATACACTATAATAGCAGATAAATTTTCATGTTTTCTAAGAAAATTAATTTTGTTCTATAAATTGTTACATGCATTATTCTTATATTTTATTTGCAACCAAAATCTGGCACACAGCCTTGAAATTACATTTAGAATGCCACCTAGGATTAAGATATCATGCTAATTAAAACATGTAAATTTGAAATGTAAAAATACAGTTATACAGACAATTACATGAAAAACAAAAGTAAAAAATATATTTATCTTATGCACTTGCTACCTAAATAAAACGAAAATATAATAAGAATTATTTTCATTGTTTTTATTTATATCAATTATTACATAGCAGTATAGCACACTTTACAAATTTGTAAACAATTATTTCGAACTTGTTTTAATTTATAACATTTTTTTTTTAAGACAACAAAGGTTACTCAAATACAGTATTTTATATTAGTATTGTTAAAAATATTTGTATTTAGAGGTATTGTCTATTCATAAATTTAGTTTTAAGATTTTAAATAACTCTAGATAAGTTGGACATTTTCAAGCAGTAAAATGACAACTAGATTTTTTATGGTAGTTTGTTTTATAAGGTAGGTATAGGTAACCTTTTATTTTGAATAAATAATCAATTGTTTTCTAATTATTGAGATAAATATTAGAGTTAAAAGATAATAATCATCTACCTACCTGAAGTAAAGAAAAATAAAACTAATAATTAAAATATTTCACAACATACTTCCAATTTATGACTTGGGAATGCATCATCTTCATATTTAAACGACAGACTTCCTTTAGCACATAAACCATTGTCATCGAGAACTGTAGCATTCAAAATGACCGTTGAGCCGGTAGTTATTGGACTGTTATTGTTTAGTATTAGTTGATAACCATAAGCTAGAATAGGTAATAGTATTAGAAAAATCACAATTAACAAAAGTCAATAGTCCTATAATATATGAATTGTCTTCAAAAATTGTGTTATAATACTAACCGTCCATGCAACTCCAATATAGTATCATAAACACTAAGTACCATTTTGACTTCCCTATCATAACTAAAGGAGCATTCAGAACAATGGTTGCGGGGAATTAAAAGAAAACAAATGAATAATAAGGCGTACCTAATGTATAATAATATGTTGATGTTGATTAAAAAAGAAAATTTTAAAAAGGAGTAAACAATTAATGTTAAAATATAGTCAATAATTGATACAAGTGCAGGCTACAGTACTTTAGTGAAACAGTCAACAACTCAACAATCAGAATTGTTTTGATGAAAAAAAGACTACAATACGAGTATGACGAATAATAATATTACGTAGTGTAGTTATAACTATTATTACTATTAGTGAAATGCAAATATTGTTAATATTGTTAATGGAAATTGCGATTTGCGAATCCCGATGTTATCAATCGTGTCCCCGAGCTTATCACTCTACATATGTTTCATACATCATAAATTTACATCGTTAGATGGCGTTGGTTAAAGTTGTAGAGTAGACATAAATAAAATATGCAAAAATGCTTTATTCTTACCAGACAGTAAATAAAAACATACATATTACCATTGATATTATCATTTATTCTATGATATTACATTTACGTTACCCCACAGATATATGAAATGTATTTTTATATATCTATGCCATTGATTAAATATACATATATTTAATCAATGTCTATGCGTTACCCGAAATAATTTTTATCACGTTACGTTTATTAATTTAAAAAAAAAATGAATTTCAAAATGTCAAAATCAGTCCATAAGACCATAGTAAAATAAATACATACTTATTTATTTTACTATGATTACAATAATATTGTTATTTATTTCCGCAAGAGATTGTCGCTATAATAGTTGCCTCTTTACTCCTTAAGGATTAACACGAACAATAATAATAATATAGTAATATACTAATATAGTAATATTAGAATAACATAGTATTTTGTTCGCCACTATTTTACAATTTACAACAATGTCCTCTAGGTATTGTTGTTTATGATATTAGAATTAGAATAATTAAGAAGTAGGTATAAAACAATTACATTTAATGTTTACAATTGCAATTACAATTTTAAAATTAACTATAGTGATAAACTAGTTAAAAATTATATATGCTACGCCAAACAAAAATAAATTTCCTTTAACTCCAAATCTCTACTCGGATAATATAATAATATTATAATATTAAAAATGAAACTAATGTATCAATATAATTTAATGGTAATATTTATTAATAATGGTATATTTTTCCAAATAATTGATTATTTTATACTACAATTAATATATAAAAAGCCGGAAAAGTGCGAGTCGGGCTCGCGTACGAAGGGTTCCGTACCATTATCTATAAAAACAGTAAAAAAATTATATCTGTTTATTGTTTTTTTGTCCCCTTGGCAACGACTTAAAACGATTCACCATAATTCTGTATTGAAATTTATAGAAAGAAATATTTTATACGACGTCACTCATGGCAACCATTTATAAACAAAAATTTCGATCTGAAATCTCAAAATTCCCGTTTTAGCACCCCCCGGGATTGCTCCTATCCCTTTTTTTGGTATTTGTTGTTATAGATCCACGGAAATACATAATCTGTGAAAATTTCAACTTTCTAACTTTCATGGTTCATGAGATACAGCCTAGCGACAGACGGAATGACGGACAGCCGAGCGAAAGTAATAGGCTTCCGTAGGGAAACGTACGGAACCCTAAAAACCGGGTAATTGGATGTCACATTGTCACTCTGCTATAATACAGGGTTGTATTGAACTTGAATTCAATGTTATAATATCATTGTAGGTATAAGAAAAACAATTCTGAGCAGTTTGGATATTTTATATTATTATTGTCTATTATATCCTGTAAGTTTAATTAATATTATAATATTATTATTTTTTATTTGTTTCTATGAAGATAACCAAAGCATTAGAAATTAAAATCAAATTTTTAGCGGTTTTTCATAATTTGTCGGTGGTTTTTCCCGTTTATTGAGAAAATCCAAAAATGACCTGTTTAAATAGTACCATCTTGATCCCAATTTGCTAAAAGGTAAGGTACTATATGTTGACATCGAAGCACTCCTTCTGGTAGAAGTTTTGTATACAGAATAAAAAAAAAAATTAATTAATTAATTAATTAACACTATTGTAAAACCACTAGCTTCCTCGCTCCGCTGAGAATCTAAAATATGTTATCTAAATTCTAATTATTAAGTAATAAATATAAATTATGAATCCTTATAATTTAAAAGATTCATCATCGGCTTATATTGACACTAAAAATATTTTGAACCTATAGTGAGCTACTTCTCAGCTGGAGTGCCTGAACTTTCATGATAAATAAATACAGTTTTATACAACGACGGAGAGTGTCTAATACTCTAATATAAAAGTACTTACGTCTTCATATTCAGTGTCTTCTTCTGATTGGCCCACCTCTGTTAATCTATCCAAGTCATCATCCAAAACGTCATCGGCCGGATTTTCTGCAGCACAGATCATTCATAATATTGTATTGATACAAATATATTATTAATTATGTTTTGTAGTATTGACATAATTATTTATGTATACGATCGTAACTCCACAAATTGTAAGCGTTCTATACGGAGTACCGATATAACTTACCGATGGCAGTTTTGAGATGTTTTTATCTCCGTCCCTCCTTTCGGACCCTGAACGTTTCCGCTTGTTACACATAGCCGTAGTTATTAATCTATTGGACTATATTATATAGTATAGGACTCTTAAGCGTGTACCAGTCATTTAGAGATGTGGGTGTGTGTGTGTGCTGTATGCCTGTATGCCTGTATAATAGGATCCAAGTTCACTATAGTTTGCTATATCAAAAACGACAGTTTAGATGTATCGTATAGTATCCGTGGTTATCGCGTTTGTGTACTTTTTTCGTTTTCAGCCATCGAGAAAACAACTAGTTATTAGTATTTCTACTATTACCTATACATTTTTATGCAGATTCACGCTTATAAACAAATATCGACTATCGTAATATTTAGTATACTCGAATATCTGTGATTTACCTAATTCAATTTACCAGCGTTTTGTTTTTGGACACTGCACTTAGGGCTGCGTCTGTATGAAAAAAGTAGCTCTTAGACCAAAATGCCAGACAAAACTGAATGGATTTGTTTTGATGGATTTTAGTTTTGAAAACAGATTACCGGACGTAGTTAGAGTGCCTACCGGGGAGGCTGAGTTGCACCCAAAAGAAGTTGATCAATCACAATGTTTTTCTTTAAATTTGTAATTATATTTACAAAAGACGAAGTGCGCGGGACCAGCTAGTAATAATATATTTTGAAAAATACAATGTGTGTATTAATAAATGGCTAAATAATAGTTCGTCTTTGAGGTTGATTAGACGGTTTGAGGTCCAAGTTCCGGTGATTAGAGAGTTTGAAGTAATGTTATTATTTGGCATTTTTTTCTGCAATGAGGTTTGAGATAAGTGTGGTGAGGAGAGAGATGGGGGGGCTTATAATTAATTTGAATTCTTTAATGAATTTGGAAAAAGAGCTTTCACTGTTATTTGGAGTGGAGTTGTTATTAGGAATCTGGTGATCTCCAGCTACAAATGCCTACGTACGTAGTTTTGGTGGGTATTCCATCGTTGGTTGTTGATGGTGAAGCTGATGTGTGGAGATGGGGTTGAATGGCTCTGGTTGGTGTACTTTTTTACTTGAGGTGTTGAGACCAGGGCTGGAACCTTAATGATTTTTTCGGTTTTTTTACAATTCGGTTCTTCGATAAAATAAAAATTCTGTACCGGTTTCGGCCCCAGTTCTTAAAATTACAGAATTAAGGTTTCGGTTCTGATACCAGTAAATATCGGTATTCAGATATATATTTTTTTTTTCAAAGAGTAAAAAAAAAACTAGGTATAAACTTCATACATATATTATAGGTATCTTAAATGAAAAAATCAAATTATAGTAGCTTTATTGGGTTAAAGTACTTAGTAAGTTTACTATAATTTTGTTTTAAAAACATCCAAAACAAATTTTAAAAATAGGGTTGGCTCATGTTGTAAGAAGTGGAAGTCAGTGCATCGTATAATTTGATACAATCAAACACTCAATGGTCTCTATAAAAAGTGGTTTTATTTAAAAAATAGCCTAGAATTTTGTTTGATGTGCATGTGGCCAAGTGACCAATTTTGTAGTTGTTTATATCACCAATTAGCTCATTCAACGCCTTAGAATGGGAACTCTGCCTCACTATATTATCTTAAATTGTAGGTTCTTGTAAATTAATTTTGATATATAGGTAATTTGTACAAGGTACATCATTTTCTATTGAAAAGGATATTTAAATGAATGTCATTGTTTAATAGATTCCAATATATACAGCCCCTAGATCCTTGACTAACTTACTCTGTATCTGTGGCCTCTGAGTCTGTGGCCTTGTGAGTTGTAAAATTCAGCCTGAACTACTGACATTTATACTAGAAATAATACAATAGGTAATAGGTAAACAAAGATTTTTTTCTACAAAAATCATATTTTATGTAAATAGGTACTTAATTTAGGTAATACTTAACTGATGATTTTTATGACAAAATTACTTTTATACTAAAAGTTATTTTGATTATCTAATTTTTTTCTTATTTTAACTTTGAAGTTTCAAAATCTGAATTCATTTTTGATAATTTTCTGTCTAATTTAATATGAGACCATAATATATAATATAATAAGAAACTGAAATATAATGTATTTTACTTTTAAATTTTAATCTAGAATAGACATTAAAAAATAACATTTTTGATGGCTTGAAATACAATAAATAGTATAGTTTATTTTTCATGTAAAATTCAATGTAATAAAAAATTTAAATAACCTTATGAAAATATGAACAATTATATTCTGTATTTAAAAATAGGTTGACTGATCAGTATACATTTACAACCAAATTTTATGAATCAACTATTATTATTTAATATGTATTATCTACCTAATAATATTAAATAATTAAATAAAACTAGAACCGAAAAAAACCGAAAAATTAGGAATAGCTCTCATTAATTCATCTAAATTATAATTAGAATCATTAACTATTCGTTTACATATTTGCAATAAGTTATTATTGCGTGTTTCATTGTACTTTTTTCTCTTGAATACTTGATTTGACATAAACGATTCGATCATTGCTTCAGTCCATGTTGTTCTTTTTTAATTTTGGAGATGAATGAATGTATACCAGGGTGTGTTGATAATAAACGATGTATTTCTACATTATCTAAAACATAGACTACCTAAAAGTTTCATATTCTAAAATATAGATTTTCTAAATCTTGTCATTCTAAAACTCAGCATTCTAAAACTTGTTTTTGGAAAACATGCACGATGCACCCAAATCCTAATTTGTAAGTATTCACATTGGGATTGGGTCGCGGAGCGTGTGAGAATAAATTGCTAAGCGTCGGAAAAATGCGTGCGTAGAGTCGGACTGTTCACGCAGAACTACAAAAAATATAATTAAATTTAAATTTTAGTATGCATGTTTTGTATTTTTCTTGCATATTTTGACTTTTTTTAGAGCATGTTTACATGTTTATTTTACAATTTAAAAAGCATATACATCAGTCCTTTAATAATAATATATATGATATAGGAAGGAGGTAGGTACCTACCTACTTTTTATGAATTAATATTAAATATAGCACATAAAATATTTCTCACC
>WHPZ01582802.1:0-10835 GCA_016617965.1 Macrosiphum rosae | reverse complement strand
TGACATGCCAGAAATCTTAAATATCTACCTATTTAATTATAAATTAACTATACGTACCTCAATAAATAATTTGTAAGTTCTGTGCTTCTGAAACATTATATTTCGATTCATAATCATAAATATTACATAGGTTATAACCTATAGGTGACACAAATAATTTAAATCGTTCATATAATTCCGAATTATTCAAGAATTAAACCATTTTTATTCTTGGTTATACCTAGTTTATAATATTATGTGCGATGGTTTGGAAATATCGTTTCATATTGCTAAATATACTTAGAATATTAACTTTTAAAAGCACAAATATCAATGAACGTAATATGAAAAAAAACTGGCAGTTTAAACACCAGGCAAAATTTAGCCGAATGAAGGCTAGAATGCGTAAATTAATTAATTGTGACGCCTTACCCATTGAGCTATACATACCTACCGTTTTCGGCTAAAATACGGTTCGGATGAAATATTTTTCTACTAAAATACGGTTCGGATAATACATTTTGACCCATATGTCTATGGATGACCCACATGGACGACGTGCTCACTTGCAACGTCGTTTAATCGTGATAAACCACAAAAAAAATAGTAGGCATGTAAGCATATTGGTATAATTACCTAGGTATCGGTATGTAAATAATATCTAATATCACTATAACTCATAAATATTTGTTTATAAAAAATTGTCTCACAAGTGAAAGACTACACTCTTTTTGCTCATATGATTCTATCCCTCTTGTATGTTCGTTCTTTACAGTCTCAATATGGTTTTCATGTTTACACTCTGCCCACAGGATATCATAGTCTGATATTCTTTCTACAGCCCATTCTAACCGTTTCTTGATCATGGGTTTCATCATTTCAAGCCATTCTTCGCTCATTGAAGCATATTCAGTTTTTTGTTCCATAGTGTTCTCAATTGCGAATATTTCATCATCTGTAAGTCAGAAATCATCTAGTTACTTAGCTATATAAAATAGTATACAGTATACTACTGAAACAGAAAGACATGACAAAAAAAAAATGATGCTACTAAAACGTATGACAAAAATTGTTAAAATTATATGATCAGTAAATAATTTAAGAAATATACTCATGTCAGCACATTCCCAAAAAAATTATCTTAATAATTCATAGTTATTAACTACCTATAGGTATTGTTTTAAAGGTACGAAGTACCTGCCTATCTAAATTATTTCAGTATAGGTATCCCCAGAAGGTTGCAGGTACATTATTAAATTGATTGTAATATTATAAAATGTACCTATATTACCTACGGTACTTATGGGGTTAGGTCAAACTACTTAACATTTTCTATTTTACCGTTTATATGTTACACGTATATAACACCTTTTTCATTTTTTAACCAACGGCGCTCGCGCAGTGGAGACTGATTTCGAAATTATTCCACGACGCCCGAGGTTATCCAATCTAATATACTCTATTCAAAATAAGACCGTGACCGGGCGGCCGAGTTGTGCGCATGGGCGTGGCTTTGTTTCGTGGCAGAGCCCGAAGCACCGCCGTGGTGGGGACGGCGTTTCACCATATGTCTGACCGCCGCCGGACGAAAACTGGTCGCCGCCTGGTCACGGTCTTATTTTTTTGAATAGAGTATAGTAGCCAGTATAGGTAGGTACCTCATAAAGAAAAATTGGTGATTTATCTTGTGGATATAATAATGATTACTTATGAAACTGTAAGCAACTTATTTCGAGTGTTACTAGTCACATAACAAGTGTTATTTCAGATGCGTAGGTAGGTATTATAATTTACAAAGTTTTTAAAAAGGTATATTTAGGTACATAACAATATAACATACTTTCTAAGACTAAATAGTAAATATGGACTGAAATTAGAGTTATCTGTGATGGTCAAATATAAAACTTGTTAACAAAGTATAAATAGATACCTAAAAAATACTTTATTAAACAAGTAAAAATTACAAAATGTTTGTTATGATTTATGAATAAGCGTGGGTATGTGCGACGTATATCTACAACATTTTACTGAGCATTGAGCAATACTTTTATTATTATTTATTCATTTTTAATTATTGATGTATTATAATTTATAACATTATACGAGTTCGAAGATTAATTTATACCTTCAGGAGGCTAAGCCCCCTCCCCCTTCCATAGTTGCGTTCATGGTAGGTACCTATTCGGGCTACACAGCTACATCTACACGACAACATATTATTATACATACATATCTAAAATAAAACATATTCCAATATCAATTGATATAATCTAATACATAAAATATTATATTACATTTTTAGGGAGGTTTCGAAATAATTAAACAGAAAAAAATAAAGCATACAATATTAACAAACTATTATATAACCACAAAAAAGGTCATAGGTATGTATAATGAAATAAAATTAGAATATTTTAAATTTAATAAGATAACCTGAATATTTCACTGATTTCGGTTTATGTTCACCAAAGTTGCTACACAGTTCTTGACAGACTTCATAATGATCAGGTTCGTAAGTACTCAATATCAAATCAATACAATCCATTGTTATATACATAGTTTTATGTGCGTTTAATTCATGTTGAGTCATTTGACTATTTTCAAAAAAAATTTCCTTTTTTAACAATGTTACAGCTGTTTGACTAATTAAATCCAAGCATTTTTCTTTGAGCGATTGTTTTAGTTGCATACACTGGTATAGAAGTTCTTCAATATCCTTAGTGTCCTCTGTTTGTAATATGTGGTAAAGATATTTCATCTTTTCATCATGGTAATGATATTTTTTAATGAAAGAAGAATTGTTTTCCAAAAATACATTTTCACGATCTTTTTTGATTGGTTTACCATATAATCCATTAACTCTTTCAGATAATATAGTATTTTGCAGCTGAAAGTTTTAAAAACTTATTAATTTCAAAAAATGTGTGATGTCTCACAAGTTCCATAACTATGTCGTTAACACTATTATAAGTATTAACCGAACCTTTAATGTTTAAAGAACATCAGAAAAACCGATGACAGATTAGGTAGTCACATTAGGTAGTCTTTATCTACTGGTGATCTCAGACAAACGTTAAAAGAAGACAGCGGTAAATAATATGATGATAGATACATATTTTGCAGATATTAGAAAAGTGTGTAGGTACCTCGTACCTATCCTATCTACGTACAAATCAGAAGTGTGTAAGCATGTCTTTAAGACTTTAAGTCTTCAACTGACTATTGATCTTAATATGAAAGTAAATGTATGAGAAAAGTGGCAACCATAATATTTAGAATACATTTGGTGACAGATCTACTTCTGAAAATTGCTATATATGTTCATATTACGGTACCTATATTTCTGTTTTACCGGATAGTCTTTTTTAATTTTTTTGTTTTGACGTACGTAGTTAAGGATACTGAACACGATGGTAAAGTCAGAATTCGGCGATCAAACTTGGTTTTGAAGTTAAAGCTATTTGAAGTCCATGACCTATTCAAGGTGGTTATTTACATAACAATTCAAGGGATGTTTTGATTTTAATTGTCCTAGGAGCGAGTGACTACGCCTGGTGTATATGAAAATACTAGGTATACATTTCAATTATTTAGCTGTAACTTTAAAAGTTTAAAACTAAGTCCGACTAAATTAACATAACTAAATTCTGACTTCACCGTCGTTTTTAGAATGCTAAACTAAATACGTTAAAATAAAAAAAAATATGTCTAGTAAAACAGAAAAGTTCTAATATTACCAATAGTTTGGAACTAACGTCCGAACACATGGCGATTAAATTATTTACCTATTATCTATTTGTTTATCCCGATGTAATGCTACAATTGCACCTATCGTAACTACAAAATATCAAACCACATAGGAAATCAACAAAGTAGTTTCATAAAAAAAGACCACTGAATATAAAATTATAAAACATTTAAACATACATATCCACAGATACAGACATAGAGACATACAGATACAGTCGTAAATATAGATCAAGTCATTTACTATCCGATAGAGTTTCTAAGTTCATTAAACCCTTTAGGACTGCATCCATAGAAACTTACATTAAAAATTGGCAACCCGATAATGCTACTTTGGAATTCTCAAACACACCGTCTTTGCAACGGCACAAGACTACAAAGTAAAAAAAATATAAAAAGTGGCGTAGATCTCCGAATCGAAGTGGTCAAGTGAAGTTTTCTCTCATAGTGAATATTATACGAGGGACTTTCATAATTTCACAGAATGATTCACAAGTAGGTAGATCAAAATAATCAAATTATATTCTTCACCGACGTTCAAAACTATACTAACAATTTCACTAAAAAGTTTTTAAAAATTAAAAAAAAATATTGAAAAGATTGATGTTTCTCGGGCAATACATAATGGTAGCCGGTAGGTACTTACTTTTATTATAGATGACATGTTGTCTACATTGTTAATAGCACAGCCTTGTAGAGGTACATTGATTCTAGCTATATGATCTAATCTTCCCAGAATATTTAATTGGATAAACCACATTTCTCTGTGAGGCCCAGTTTGTGTAGGTCTGAATAAAACTGTTAAACGTTGGATTTGACCAGGACCCAAAATATTGGTCCTAGTGTCAAAAAAAAAACATTCTTTTGATTTTTCTTTTAAAATACAATCATATTTTGTAGTAGTACATTCTTCTTTTATCCATTTATAGTAAATACTTATTTGACCACAGTTTTCTATAATTATCTCATCCCAAGAATCTTCATTTATTTTTACAATATTAATTGGTTTTGATTTTGTTTTTAACTTAAACATCATGCATTTAGTGCTGTCATCAATTGATTTTATTATATAATCATTTACTCTAACGACTATTAGTGCAATATTACAATGATTATTTTTCTTATGAGCAGACTCAACATAAACTGACGGAATAGTACCTTTATATTCAAGTTTGTTTTTCATAGCTTTTTTAAGAATACTTTCTCCAATAATAGCTAATTTTTTAGGATTTTTAAAAGGTATTAAACTTTTTAAAGTATATAATTCATTATAAATCAACACATTATTAGGTGTTTGCAAATCAAAGCGAGCATCTTTCCTAATGCCCAATAATCCTTTTTCAGTACGTATTACATCTGGTGTATATACACTAGTAAATTTTTTTATTTCTCTATCGACAGAATAAGGAAAATCTGTATGATATTCATTATTGACTTTTAACTTGTGTGCTACATCAACCATCCATTTACATTCAACTTTTGATCTGAATTTATCAGATTCGTTCATTAACAATGACGTAGGTCTACGACATACCTGTAAAATTTATTTTTTAAATTCATATTTTATAATACGAGTACAGTCAAATATTTACCATTAAACCAAGGTGTTTATGCTGTTGTTTTCTTATTTTAAGCCATCTATTCCAATTGTTTAGACGTTTACTCTCAACCACATCTCCACACAACATAATTTCATCAGCTGTTTCTACGGGTATATACTCCCATTCAATATCTTGATTACAAGACATATTTATTTTACAAATATCACATTTAAGTTAAATTTCACATTTTATTAAATGAATAGAACTAAACAAAAACATTTCTAAGACAACCAAATTCTATAAAATATTTTTTTTAAATTAAATTTACAGTCTGTATTTATTGGCCCAACGAGTATATTTTTTTACCAATTCACCCTCAGACTAGCTCCCTACTCTGACATCTTTATTTATGGCACCCAATTTTCAAATGCTTTTTTAAATATGCATTTTTAAATATCTTGGGCTAACCCTAGATAAAAGGCTGACATGGGCCTAGCATATTATATCTAAAAGAGTAAACTTAAATCAGCTACGGTTAAGCCTACTAAAAAACCTTATTAATAATAACAAACATACACACGTTTCAATACTAAACTATCAAAAATGAAAAATAAAAATATTCATGTCTATAAACATTCCGACACATTAAATAAAAATTAAATTAAAAAATATTAATAATATTTCAAATTTTGTTTTATATATTATTCATGGCTGATGTAATTATCGCCTCAGTATTAAAAATCCATAGAAAAACACTATAAGTAGGTATGATGACTAATAACCACAAAGAGTTCAGGTAAAGCCAAACTTTAAATTGACTATTACATTTGGAAAATTGGAAAAATGAATAATTTGTGTTGAGTGACCATGTATAATAATCTAGCAATGGTAATAATCCATCAAAATCAAACAGTATCATGAGGAAATTGAACAAATTACAAAACTCTGCTAAAGATTAATTTCTATTAAAATAAGTCATTAAAAAATATTGTTATTCCCATTTTCTTTGCTAGATTGAGAATGGTCACTAACCACTAACCTTATTTTTACTCTATAGCAAACTGCCGCTTACTTCACATCTTCTACGCCTTACAGTGTTAAATAATTTACACAGCATAATCATTTGGTCAGTTATCTATCATTAAGAAGTATTTAATACAAAGGGATTTCAAATAATAAGACAATATTAATCGAAAATAAATTAAATAAAACAATTTCAATAAAACAAATAAATTATCAAACATTAATGGTTTATTAATTAAAAACATAAGGTAGGAGAATTTTTTTTAAAAATATATAGATATTACATACAAATTTAATAATAACAACCTTGTAATTTATTGATAAAATTAATTTTTTAGAACCCATCAAATACCAATCATTTTTTTTGAAAGAAATAATGTACAGTGGTCAGTGACAGAAAATTAAAAGTTAAATAAATACAATATTTATATTACTTATTATTATACTTGTAGTATTTTTTATTAATGATCACTAATCTACTTTGAACGACTAGAGGACTATTTTTAAAATGTTTATGATAATTATAATTTAATATTAATAATATAGTAAAATTATACAAATTAACATAGTAGTTTAAAATTGAAAATATTTCATGTTTCCTAATCATCAATTGTAATTTATAATAATAATTATGTACAACAATAAATTATTTTAATTTTAAAATTTGAGATTTATGTGAAATTTTAATAATAATATATTTCAAACTTCATAAATATAGTTTTTTTAAATTTAGCTGGATTGAAAAAAAATGTCATAATCTGCTTTTAATAATTGAATAACACAAAATATTTAAGAATAAGAAAAGCTTAGCAGCCCTCAATCAACATTCAACACACATCACATGAATTTAAATTAACAAGCTAAGGAATTCCAAATTTTCTTTGGCTCAGCTCAAATCGATTAAAGGTTTATTCACGATGAACAAGTACATAAAGTCCAAGACATGCTAAGACAGCAAACTGAAACAAAAAAAATTAATTAAGTGATATATAAATTATATAATGTTAAAAAATAAATAAACAATGATGTGCATTTATTAATTTTTTATGATATGCCTATATTTTAATTATCCTTAATCAGATGATTATAATATAGTGATCAATTTAGTAAGAAATACTCAGTCCAGTCACTAACAGAACGCCACCAGACGGCGACCAAAATTTGTTGTAGTCTGCTCATTTCCCACTTTCAGGCTATCGGCCACAACTTCGTCAAGATGGTTCACACCGACCTACTTAGTGGGTGAAATTAGATCTCAAGACGGTAGAGCGCGTTAATTTGGATGCGGGGCCAAGTAGCGTTCTCTCGGTGAACGAACTATAGTCATTTGATTTACCAGTAACAAAATCCAATATTTTTCATACTTGAGATCTTCAAGATGATTAAAAAATAATGGAAAAAATTGGTAATTTACACAATTCTCAACACCACATTTGACAAAATAAATATTGTTGAAATGGTACTCGTTTAATATGATACCTACCGCTACTTCGTTATGTGGAGTATGCTACCTACCGTATAACTATACCTACCAAAAAAACGTTTACTGATTATTGATTAATAACAAATTGACAACAATATTAATAACAGTTTATTACTAAATAATTTATTAATTTATTGTTGTCAAGTACTTTATAATATTTCTATATGTCATTATATTATATTATTATACATTGTATATTATTTTTATATCATCGGTCATCCCAGAAAACTTCTAATAAGTTGTGTTGCATATTAATGGATCGCCACCATTTTTCTTTTAATTGTCGGTCTAACAAACCTGTTGCTCCTCGGGTTTTAATTCCGGATTTAGTTTTGACATGTCTCTACATTCTATCGTTTGTGCGGGTGCGCGTGTTATAGGATCAACAAAAAACTCGGGATGATTGATGGTTTCATGATGATAGTCTATATCTTTTAAGGTACTGTATGCTCGCCATTGATCTGAATAAATAATATTGATCCTAGTTCTATTTCATTTTGTATTATTGGTAATAAAGTTGCTTTATCTTTTTTTTCTACCTTAAAAAATCTTCTTTCTAGAACCCCATCAACATTTTTATAACACATACCAAAAATCCATGGACCTTGAATGCGAGTACTGTAATTTTTTTGAGTTGAATAATCATCATCAATATTGTCAGCATCACATAAAAATTAAAACTCGCAACGAATAGGACAGATACCCGAACACAACATAGACTAAAATAATATATCTAAAAGTAAATTATCATGGGACTTGGTAGATTAGTAAATTTATCATAATGGCTATTATAAGCTATAATTTTGTTCAACTGTTATAAATGTTATTTATCGTAATGACTCAAATGTACTTTCCCGCAGTATAATGAAATGAAATAAAAATAACTACAGTAGGTAGCATATTAGACGAGTACTTTTAGCAGTAACATATTATATTACTATTTTTTATTTGCAATTAAATTTTCAAAATAATTAATCTAATTTTAAGCTATTTACGTAATGCACTTATTCATACCATTACTTAGTAGGTGCATAATTACTCAGTAATGACATATAAGTTAATAATATATGCAAATCTTTAGGCTAAAATGAATTTAACCAACCATATTATTAACAGTAAAATAATTAATTATCTATTAATGAAAATATAAAATATCGTACTCGAATTGGTTTTCAATGATTTATCAATAAAATCAAATTTAACAAAACTACTGCAGTGATTTACTTAATACCGAGGTATACTCAAAACCTATTATATAGTAAAGAACTTTCCTAGTTTTTTTTTTAACAATATCATCATATAGAAAATTATGAATTCAAGCATGTTTAATAGAAGTGATAAAATACCACTAAATTTGTAATTAATTTTTATAAAATAAAACCCAATACATACTTTGACTTTAGGATACTCGTTCATTAAAATTGTAACCATTCCAACATATGGTAAAAATCCTCTAGCTCTGCCTACCATATCGGATTTTTCTAGCCACTGTTGGCCAGGAGCATACAATCCTCTATCATCTACACTATTGTTGTCACCTTTGGTCAAAAACTTAATTGTGCCATTATTTCTAGAAAAAAAAAAACATTGATATAGCTATATATTTTACATAATAATTTTTAGATTAAACCAACTTCTCGTGTAGTTTTAAAACCCTGTGCACAATAGGAATATCACGTCCTTCAATTTTAAATACAACTATTTCACCAACTCTGACTGGTTCTTCTTCATAGTTTGTTAGGAACAATAGATCACCTCGATGAAAGGCGGGTTCCATACTACCACTGTAAAATATTAATTATGTTTAAATACTAGGTTTTTAAATTCCTGTAACTAAAAACAATATTTAAAATCTTTAATAAAGTGACTAATTTTTAAGATAGTATATAATAAATATCTTAAATGTTTGAAAAAAGTATGTCTATTTTACCTTAAAACAACAACAATTGGACTCTCGCTACCAGTAAAAACCATCAAACCTTTCCATATCATTAATGCAGATGAAACGATCATTCCAAAGCTCAATACTTGATAGAGAAACTAAAATCATGAGATATTTAAAATAAATAATATACCAAACAATATTGAAGAAGCTATGCTGTATTGTGAAAATAATATAACATATTTTTTTCCATTACTTGTCGTTTATTCATGCGTTTCAAATCATCTAGGAATCCGTCAAACATCGTGACTATTGGTAAGGAAACTTAAAATACAAAATAATACAATTTCAAAAGTGGAAAAGAATTCTGTATAGTGTATACAGAACGAAGTAACGAACACACAATTTATTTAAAATAAAAATTGAACACCGCGTAACCACGTCATTCTTAGATTATTTACTAGCTGGAAGTTAGCTACGAAATTGTGCCGAACATATCACGTTATCTCAGACATATCGTTATCTCGTTTCAATGTTCTTGATGTTCAAGTAGTAGATATACAACTGTTACAGTGGTTCTCACTATCACAGCCCGCGATTCGGGGAGTCTGAATAACTAATCAGACGTATGCACGTGGGCTGCTTGTTACGATTTCACTAAGTTCCTCTCATAGTTGCATTCCATAAATCGTAATATTGTTGACATTTTGACAATAATAACTTTCTTATACTTTGTTAGGTAAGTTGAGTCCAACATGCTTGGACGCAACCACAATTTAAAATATTATATGTACTGACGTACAACGTACAACTGTGTACAAACTACAAACAAAATACGGTGGTAGTCTTGCATTTTTTTTAATATTGATACTGGACATTCATAATTTTTTCGTTTAAATTATAAAAACCCTTTATTCTCGTTGTCACTGCTTTTACAAAAATATACAATTTTTCTTGAGGGGGCTGCAGTCGATCGTGTTTTAAGGAAATTAATATAGGCAATTTTACACGATAGCATTAAACTGACTTGTAAGTGTGTGCAATTTAAACGAACCTTAGTGTGTGTAAGACTAATCTCTCAATATTTACCAGGAACCGACCCGCCGTCGACATCAAACATCGTAAACAATTAAACGTAAACGACTAATTATGTGGGTCATAAAATATATTGTTGTCAAAA
>WHPZ01582800.1:12805-28209 GCA_016617965.1 Macrosiphum rosae | reverse complement strand
ATTTCATGTATCTACGGTCATTTGTTTTAAAGTTACACCAAAAACCAAATTCGATTTTGTCAAAAACTGATTTTGCGTAAAAATTCTCGTTTTTCCTTAATTTTTATGTTGTTTTTCCCGGCGCTTGTGAAAACTATTGGGAATTTTAAATTTTGACCTCCCCAATGCACCAACGATATTCACTTTCCAATCGAACAAGATACCGAAGTCGAAAATCGAAGCATTATTTCGACTACATATCGTGTACACAGACACAAAAATAAAAAATAAAAAAATAAAAAAAATATAAAAACACACATCATTGTAAAATCAATACATTCATCGTTTCACTCAGAATCTAAAATTATAAAGATTTTTGTTTTTATTTTTTATTATTTATTTAAGTTTTTCATGTATTACTTTATATTCTGTGTATACATTTTGATAAATTTTAAAATTGTTGTAAATTATTTTTGTAAATTATAAATTCATACCTATCATTATAAACGCATAAATATAAACATTTTGTATTATATTATATATATAAAAAAAAAAAATGTAATTTGGAATTAAATTTCCGTTAATAAAGATTATTATTATTATTATTATTATTATTATAATATTATATTATACAAAATAATTTGAAAATTGTATATTATCATAAATAGGAAATGCTAATTTAAACATTTGGTGAACATTTCAAGTGTCTGTATCTGGTTATTCGTTTTTGGTTTACAACAAAATGAGAAAACTGTTTAACGATAGAATTCATTATTTTACGCTTAAATATCCAATTTCCTTAAAATGTCAACTTTAGAGTCTCGTAAATCATATTTGTGGTCTGTGGAGTTACTAACTAATCACTAACTTTTTTTTTTAATTCTAGTATTAAAATGTACGAGGAAGCTTGTATTTTCTAGATTTTTAACTGAGCAAACATTTTTTTTTTTTGGGAATTAGGCATTGAAAGAAAACTAAAAAGAAATCGACTAATTCCGAATCTATAATCGGAGTAGATACCTATAATAAATAGCTCAAAAACAGTCAAATTAATTTATTTTAAAAACTATTACATGTTTAGAAAAAGATATTATAAATATTTGGTTCAATTTTTCAAGTACATATAATATCTAAGGCTGTTACGCCTTGTTGGTTATTACTTATTCGTTTCAGAAAATTACTGTGGTGGATAATGCTCTGACGAAAAAGTTATCAATTATCATGTACCTATATTTAGTGAAAATTAATTAAACTCTTAATCCAACCTACAAAATTATCTTAACCTCATGTTCGAGAGGTGTACCAAATGGCGAATTAAAATCAACCAACATAAGTCAATCTACATCACGTTCACACTAAAACAGGGTATCTGCAGTTTACTGTAACTGTTACTCTAAATACCATCCAGATTCCCATGCCCAATACGGTTAATATAAGTCTAAGTACTTGGCACCCAACCTAAACATACAATACTGACATGGAATAACCAAGTTCGTTCAAAAAAACTGACACTCAATGCCTATTTGCTTACGCTCAGTCCACTTTTATTTAAAAATGTTAGCATTAATCTTAATACTAAAGAAGGTAAATATATAAAACTCTCCTCAGGCCTATTTAGACTTATGGACTACAACAGATTCTGGCACACAGCAAAAATAAAAATAAAAAGATTACTAACAAAATAAAAGAGTTCCAAAATATAGCACTTCGAAGTCTCTCCAAAGTTCCACCATATATATATATATATCCAACCAAACACTACTTAAAACGGTTTTAATATGAAAACTATCGATGAGGAAGCCCCCTTATTTTATGCTCGCATTTACAAGCTATTTGTATCCCACCGTGTTGTCTCCACGAATATACGTTGTCCTGAATAATGTTTCGAAGTCTAATTTTTCTTAATTCATATTGTTACGTTTCTGTAAGACTTTTGTATATTTTTGTATGGTATTTGAATAAAACTGTTGTTAAAAATCAAAAAAATTTTCATTATTTACTCTTTTTACAACTCATTTGCACACAATTTACGAACGTCGAACAATAGAAACCTTTTTTCAAAGAAATGTATCCACGTATAGGGTGACATAATCTGTGTACCTCTAAATTTTCAAATTGGTCATTATACTATAATGGTGGAAAATTATTGTACTCAAACAAAATTTTTCTTCACCCTTTATAAGGCTTAGGAGTTTCTGTTTCATCATATTCTGTTGTTATAGACTGGTGTGTTTAAAAATATTGTTTGAGCTATTTATTTTAGAACAGCTTCCTTAGAAAACCATTATTCACAATTTTGTCAAATTGCAAATTGTACAAATTACAAATACAATCATTTTTCAAATCAAAATATTATTTTATTTATTTGTTTACATATTCAATATTTATTTTATTGGTCCACAATTGCATTAAAAATATTAAAAGATCTTTTTTTTGGATTTTGTAATCATAATATATTTTTTTTATATAATTTTGTTTTTTAATATTTCTATTCTACTGGTATTTTATTTATTTTTTTGTAATGAATTTATTTTTAAATCAGTATTGACTTGAAATTCCATTAGTATTTGAATAATTTGGAGAATGTGGCGTTTGTTTCTCTGGCTCACTATCAAATAATTCTGGCCAAAATCAGCATCAGAATCAATATGATTTTTTAATATATAGTCTGGAAAATCCATACCTATATTACAATAAGGAGCTATTGAAATTATTTCAGTAAATGCGTCCGGAACTTCATTGTAGTTTAAATACTTGAAATTAGGTAAACCAAAAAAGTGTTTAAGCCACCTTCCAATTTCAAAATCATTTTTCGAGTATTCTTTTAATAATACTTTATTTTTTCAAACGTCTGAAACAAATTTGTCCTTTATTAATTGATATTAATGTAATATTGATCGTGTATGGGCAGTTTAAGATACCCTGTACACCCAAAACTGTACCTACCAGCTGGTTTTCACTGTTCACTATTTTGTGCGCAAACAAGTTGTCGTAAATTTAAAATATATATTAATATGTGCACAAACGAGTCTTTACCCAATTTTGGGTATTAAATTATTTGAAATTATCATAGCAACAAAAAAAAGGACCTGCTAAATCTGGATACAAATTGTTCGTAAGGTTGCCCTTAACAACCTAAGCATAATATAATATTAATTATGTAGCCGAAGTAACCTCTTTGATACATTTTTTTAAAATCATAATTCATAATTATTTTTAAAACATCTATTATTCAATTTTTTTTCGACGCAGCTGAGAAAATGTCAAGTGGAGCTCTATATTTTTTTCTTAAAATATCAATCCATTAGTTTTTTACATACATTTTTAATCAGATAATCGAAATTATTTGCCTGGCTTTTGTTCGCTTTATGATAAGTTTGGACTTTTAGAGAACTTTTGTTACTGTAATGGTCTAACTCCTAGGCCTAAAGATTTTTATTAATAATTATGTACCTATATATGAAGGGGTTAGTGGATGAAGGTGTTAACTCACAATTTTGAAATTATTTAGGAGGACAGTTTTAGTGGTTTAATTATATAAACGTTTGGAACTTTTTAACTATTCAAATGCTAAGAAATTTTTGAAAACAAAAATTATGTATTTTAAAGTCATAAACAGTACTCTGAAATTTTATAAATTTAATTATAAATTTTACCTGTTAATAAAATAATAGGGGATTAATACAATAACACCTTAATCCACAAAACAAGAACGACAGATTGTATAAATAACACCTTTATCAATTTGATATACATACAAATATAAGTTATTTTGTTCTAATATTTGTACCTATAGCCTATGTAATACGTCATGATGCATATCATTTTATGCAATAAAAACGATTTTGAAAAAGTTAACACTTTTATCCATTAACCCTTTCATATATTTAATTGAATAACAACTCAGAATGTAAAACTTTTAAATACCGGCATTGTATTGTACTTCTTAAATTTTACACTTCAGTTTAGTGGATGAACCAATGTTTTACAGCAATAATAATTGAGTGATCACGCGATTAAGGTCGGTGTACATGAATATGGAATTTTTTTGTTTAACGATTTGGGTGGTGAAGTTGAACGTATCAAAGTAGGCACACGTACTTATTAAAATAATTAAACAATAGATTATTTGTAATTCGAATCATAAGAGGAATAAAATACATAGTAGGTATATTATAATCTGAGATATTATAGGCTATTGATGTATAATGTACTTCTAAGTGTAACTAGAAGATTAAGACAGAAAGATACGACAAGATACAATTTTTATTAGTTATCGAAAATGTATTATATGTATATACAACTGTTATAATGTATGCAGACATCATAATAATTATATTAAATAATACTATCTTATCGAGTTCTATAAATTAATTTAAAATGAGTGTACACTGTACATTGAAGTGAGCCGATTATACATTAATAACTACCTAGGTACTGTGATTTTCTTGACATTGTTGTTTTCTTCAATCTTTTTGTTTTAAGTACCTACCTCAGATATCTATTCAAAATTGTTTGGAGTCCCCTTCCCCTACAAACATTTTTACATGTATAAATATTTTCTATTACTTATTACATGCATTTAATTACAATAAATTGTTAACGACTGCAATTATGCTAATATTCTTCAAGACTTAATACTATTATATTATATTAGTGAGTATTTATGTTTTTTATTAATTGTGTTATTTTAGTTTACTTACGATATAATTAAGGATTACGAATAGGTTATACCTACTAAAAATTTACCTACGCCTAAAATGTCGTGTGATTTAATTTTAAAGTTAGCTATTTTTTTTATTTATAACCAAATATAATATAATTTAATTCTTTATTAACCGAATTTTTAGTAACTATAATTATTGTTATCAATTCCATAACTGCAGAAAACAGGTATTTTAATAAGGCTTAGGTTTTGGTTACTTGAAAATATTTAATTTAGATCTCATAATATTATAACTTAAAGTTACCTATTTAATATTTGTTGGGTCTTCACTCTTCAGAATAAAGTCGGTTAGGTATACTAAACATATTCTTAAATTTGATTTTTAAAGCATAATATTTTATCATTTTAATACTGATATTCAATTTCAATCTGAATTGACTAAGTTTGTTGACAAGGATCAACTATTTTTAAACCTGTTTTACAAATATTATAATTATAGATGCTAAAATATACATTTGAATAATGCACAATATTTGTGCTTTTTCAAACGTATTTTTCTACCACTATTTAAAGTAAAATGAAAATTTGCCCTTTGAGCTGACCTGAAAAATGTTTTCTTCTTTTAAATAAAAAACAAATTAACGAAATCCGAATATTCTACAGGTGTGAGAGTTTTTCCTGTGAAGTCATTTTCATTCATATAATACACAGTATTAACCCCTCCCCTCTAAATAGGTATCGAGCTGTATATTAGCGGAAAAGTATTATAATTAAGGTAGTAACTAAAATATAAAATATAATTTTAAAATTTTATATAGAATCCGGAAAATTGGAAATCTGGCACCGACACCCATAACGTACTTCGTTGCTTCACCAGAGTTGCAAAAAAAAACTAAAAAGTAATAATTTTGAAGTTATATTATATTAGGCTGTACCTATATAAATTAATTTAAAGTACCTAATTGAATAATAACAAAATAATAATTCTATAGCATAAAATATGTGCTATTATAAATTATTATTATTACTTTGTCAATATTTTATAAGCCAGGGATGTCATGGACTTCTTAGAGAAATGTGGAAATATAATTGTGGAAATATGATTCTGGTAGACCATTGGGATATTATAAAAATTATAAAAACCAAAAGCTTTACAGAAAATGTTCAGATGGTGTTACAAACTTTGATAAATCCAAATGGGTTAAAGGCCTAATAAGTGATGATGTAATTTAATTATACGCACAAAATATTAAAATAATAACAACTAATTATTCTTTTATATAATATTAAAAATAATTAATAATTATAATTATAATTGTATGTTAATAACCTGACATCATTGTGCAACCCAATCCCTATATGGCATACTTTGTTTTTGTCAATTTATGAGAGATATTTGAAATGGTTTACATTAATACATTTCAAGAACGAATTAATATATTATTATGAGTACTTAGGTACTATGGCTACATAATTTTCTCAGTTTTTCCTAAATTTACCCAATAAATCGTAACAGAATTGTGCATCAACTATTTTGTATATACTTAGTACTTACTTCATAATAAACCTATATTAAAATATTTATTTACATTATCATAGTATCATTATAAACGATTTACAAATTATAAAATATGTCGTATCCATATATTATTATGATTTTTCAAACAGCGAGGGATGTTATTTATTTATTCTAATATTTTTTACAGATCATCATAATGTAGACATTAAAATTTCAATCATTTACATTCAACTTCGTAGATAGCGTATTAATTCTATTTTTATTAATTATACCGCAATAATTGTTGTATTTTAACATTTTAAACATATTAATAACTGAGAAATTAGTCGTTCACATTTTGAATTAGGTACTTTCCTAACCTACCTACATCAAACTGTAAAAAATAAAAATAATAAAAATAAGCCCCCACCCCGTAGTATATGTTACTCGATATTTTTTCTCTACAACCAAATTCTGTGAATTATAAACAGGTATATTTTTGTTAATGAGTAACCATGGCAACGAACTAAAGACTAACCGTATGAAATTTGGCGTAGCTTGATAGGAATAAAAATTTTTATTTATACCAAAAAGTGTAGATACATATTTATGTTAAAATTATCTATTATACAGTAAAAAAAGGTTGGTTCTCATTTGATAAACAGAAATTTGTTTCACCACAGGACATTAATAAGTAATAGTACCTACGTGGATACGTAGTACAAAAACATCTCAATAATTTGAATATATTGTCTTTAAGTATACCTATTTAAAAATTGTAAAAATCAGAATTTTAATAAATTAAAGGAAATCAAGAAACGAGGATTAGCATACTTGGTAAATCACGCCCTTCAATCTGTATAGTAGTTTAATTAGACAACGAAACGTCGTGTGTTTTATGTTCACTATCATCAGCAGCTGTCACCAGTGTCAGTATATCACCACCACACATAAACAATTTTTTTTAAATCATATAAGTTAATCTCCTGCTTAAAATATACTTAATGACGATTAATAACGTCTTATAATTTAATTCTCATTAGTCTTTACACACTCGTTTAGAATAGGTACCTACTATTAATTGATTTATCCAGAAAGCCAATATTTGTCAGTAATTGAATGTCATAGATAATAAAGATATGGATAGGCCGCGGTGGAAGCATACACGCAAATAGGGGAGGGGGCTTTAGGAGCTAAGGCTATCGAAAAATGTCCATAGCCCTCCCAAACATTTCCTACATTTTGTTTTAAGCTTATTTAATATTATCAAAGTAAGGCGTTAACCCCCTCAAATCCCAAACGCTATTTGCGCCTATGAGGGGAAGGCATTTGAGGCCCTTTTATATTGATATTCGATATTCGATTTAGATATACTTATTTGGCGTCAATTGGACCTCTTAATTATCGCTGATACTTCCATTATGTGCTATCCATAATCCATATATTATCTTTATTATCGGGTAGAACACGATTCCGCACGTGTCATCTCGTAATGACGAGATTATTTTGATAAATTACCCATAATATAGTTGTTGGGTTGGTGTTGTCAGTATGGCGATGGTAAAGTATGCTAGTCTAGTCAGAACTGTCTAGTTAAAACGCAGCGCGTGTGTACGAATTTTTTACAGTGTTAAAATTTATATTGATAGGCATGGAGAATCAATTGGAGATAATAAAATCTGAAAAGGGCAACGATTTAGCGTTGGTAAATACATGTAAATATCGGCATATTCGTCAACGAAATGACGGAAAAGTGAAATGGAGGTGCGTACATAAAACATGTACCTACTGCAAGTATTTTAACTGACTCAAAACATACAATTCTATTGGAAATACTGGGAGAACACAAGCATACATTAGATACTGTATAAAAAATCCAGGGTCAAATTTTGCGAGAAATTTTTACAATAATTAGTATATTTTTTTTTATAATATTTTTTATAATATTATTATAATTTTTTTATAATAAACCGTTTGTAATAAATTTTACAACGTTGCACCCAATTCCTATTGTATTCCTATGAACAATAAAGTGTGCGGAATCGTGTTCAAAAAAAAAAAAAAAACGTGCGGAATCGTATTCCTCCCTTATTATCTATGGGGAATGTTAAATAATGAAGTTTTAAAGATTTTTATACGTGTAGGTATTGTTTAAATAATGTATTACAGCATTACATTTTGTAACGTATTTTAGTAGTTCTAATTTAAATCTGTACAGAAATATCGGAGAGTCAAAAAAGTGTTGATCAAGTAATTATGTATTTTAGTTTTTAGGCAATATGTAAAGATAATATTATATAATATAGATTCATTCACTTTGGTAGCACAGCGAACTTGTACATGTAACCATGTAAGGTACATAGAGTTGTACTTTATACCTATTAATTATCTACTTTTTATAGATTGTATTATTACGATTTTTACTAAACAAATGCATATGTATCTATACTTATGTAAATATTTCATATATGTAATAGTATTTTCTAAGTTAATAGAAAAATATTATTTATATTATTATTAAATATCATTTTTAGTATTTCACAGATAAAAATAAAACAGACCGATAACAAATTCTGTGAACATTTTACATTCCACCATTCCCGGTCATTCCAGATGTTACAATATCTTTGTATATATTATGTACTTATGGCCAAAAACATCGGCCAATATATATGCGGCAATAGTAGAATTATTATACATTGGTTAATATGGTTTAGTTGTTTTACAACACAAAACGGACACGGTTGTGTCGAAACGTGTGATTTACTTTATTTCTCCGAGACATGTATCGTGAATTTGATTGTAGTATTTAATGCAAGATCACCGTGAAACGAAATGCCTATATTATTATTATATTCATAATGAAATTAATTTTGTTGTAATATTTGTAAGTCTTAAAATTTTTATTCACAAGGTATTATAATGTGTGACGTATTTTAGGTGCTGTCGTGTTGAAAGTATTTGTGACATTCGAAATTAAAAATGGGTATGTATGAAATTTTATTGAATCTACTATACCTAATATTATATTTTGTAATACTAGTTTATATTTTAAAGAATTATAAGTATTTATCGTTATTAATCAACGATAAAATATTACTTAGGTACACTCGTGTATGTTTTAGCCTTTTATATACTATTAATAATTGCAAAAACATTTAAAACACTAAATTGTTGTCTTATTTACACACCCATGTTATTCATATAAGTAGACAGAGATATGTACTTAAGTGTCAGTGTACATTTTCGTATTAAGTATGTACAATAATCTTATTTACTTAGCAATGTTTTCTGGTTAACGTCAAGTTCTCGCAATCTCTCGTCTCGTTTAATATTATAATATATATTTAATCAGTTTAATCTTTAAACATTTTCATAATATTGTATTTCAGTGTAAATTATATTTTTTTATAACAAACCTAGTTCTAGACAGAAATGTCTAGTTCTAAAACAGATAAATTATCATTATACCAAGTACGAATTGCGTTTTAAAACAATAATTCAATTAATGTATAGGTATACGATAATAAGCTTGATAAGTTTCGTGCAATTTTATTTTAATTTCGATAACAATAAATGGTTTAAATTATGTAGTATATATATCTAACTAGCGTCTATATAGCTATAATTTAAATTTTACGGCGTTGATTTGATATTATAAAATTAGAATACAATTCTAGATTCTCCACTCAAGTAAGCAGAAAAAAAAATTAACTATTATGGTCACTGCATAACTATTAGCCCGCAACATCTTCATTTGATTTCTATTGGTAAATAATTAATCCTATAGATCGTGAATCATTCGTGCCTTTTGTCCAATATTGTTTTGGCTAGGTTTATATAACGAGATGGTTTCCGTTTTAGTAGAAGAATAATTTGCTTCTTTATTTATTCGATTGGTTGTGGTGGGTAGCCTTCATCGCCGGTCTGACTATGACTTTACGAATATGTTAAAAATAAATGAAAATGCCTCCATATTTTATTACACATTTGAATTTTAACTGCCATGTATACAGTATTTTATTCAATTAATAAGCAATAAGTAATCGTTGACATTGGCTGTAGGCTAAAAAAAAATTGTCGCGTATCTTGGAACATTTTCATACAACTGGTGATGATTTGGTGGTATAGCTTAAACACACATAAAAATAAACTGTTTAAGTGTTAACTGGTGATTATAAATTATTTTCGATAACCACATGTTACGACTATTACGTTTATTTTTATTGCAGTTACAGTGGAAGTAGAATACTGTAGTAACCAAGAAACTCCTACACCGAACTGTAATTATGTTTCAAATATTAAACAGAACGGTCACAGTATAGAACCCATGAAACAGATTCCTGGCTATTTATCAATTTATGCAGTATTTCAGGTATTCTCATGGAATGTTTATTTATTTATTGAAATATGTCCAAGTTAAGGATATTAATAAAAAACCCTTGTAAAAAATAATTAAATGTAATATTTCCTTTTTGATTTCAGATAATTGGAATATTCCTTATATTATCCGTCTTTTTATGGCTTCAAATTTATCGGACTGGTTTCGGTTTTAGTGGAACAATTCATATATGCAACTGGCACCCTTTATTAATGACAATCACGTTTATTTATTTATTCGCAAATTGTAAGACTTTATATTACAACATTTAATACATTCCTAATTATTTATTAGGATTAGAGATATTATATTTAAATTAATTAGGCATAACTATATTATATGACTCAATCTGATAATGTTATGACTTGTAGTACAATGTTTCGATGTAAGCATTTCAATCATTTGAGATTTCGAACGGACCGATGAATGTATTTGTTTTACAATAATGTGTGTTTTTTTGTCTATATGATGAGTGATGACAACTGATGAACTGAAAAAATACTTCAATTTCCAATATTAAGGGTAGTTTCTGCAGGTGAGAAAGTTGACTTTGTTGGTAGTTTGAGAAGTCAAGAGTAAAATGTCACTGCACTTTTATAAATATTCGGAAGAAACTATCAAAAAATAGCGAGAAAACGGTTTATTTTAAACTGTGATTCAAAAAGAAATAGTAATAATATAGAGGCTTGATATTTTCATTAAATATTTATTTCAGAATTGTATGATACAATTTTGAATATATTTTGGCTTTTCTGGAGTTATTTACAGTCGTATACATTTTTTACTTATTTCATTTGTTTTATCGATTATTGATTCTATGTCAAAAAGCTTGAAAACTAAATGCAAGCTCTTTGAAAAGTTGTTCTTACATACAATTTTTAAAATACCTAACAATTTTATATGGGTTTTAGTTATAATGTTGATTTTAACCACATTTTAAAATTATTGAATTAAAACGTCTTTCTTGAGGTGTGGGTGTTTTTTTATTATAATGTAATTAAACTGTTAAACTTTGAAATATTTAGTCTAATTCTAACCTATTTATACGATGATCCTTTCCTATTACGGAACCTACGTAGATATTGATTTATAAATTATTAGAAAGTATAATGTATGTATAATATATATTTAGTTATGCGATATTTTGGCCAACAATTAGTTCATACTTCTATATTACTAATTGAAAAAACAATCAATCAATCAATTGTAATAGGTATATCCTTAAAATATTTATAATATTATATCTTTTCAGAATAGAGGCTATAATACATCGTCTACTCTCAGAATAGTTTTTCATTTACTTTGATTTATCAGTTAATTAAAATTTAACACATCCGAAATAGCTGTAATAGTGACTTAGGTATTTAATGATGAGGTACACTTGGAAACCTAGAGCAAGTTACCAGATTTTTTGTTAAAATGCTATAAAAACTATTTTACTTATCCTCTAATATAGTTATACGCGCACACTATTAGTTATATTATTATATCGCACCAATAAAAACAATTTTATTTTATTAAAATAAAAATTTATTGCATTATGTATTATTTTTTTTAGCTATCCTCCATTTCAGAAATTTTCGAAATACTACAAAACGAAAATTAAAAATGCAACATGCAACAATTCATAGTTGTATAGTCATATTTGGGGTACTTGGTATATGGACTGGTTTAAATTCAAATTTAATTGCTAATCCACCTATTCCAAAATTTTACAGTTTGCACAGTTGGTTGGGAATTATTACTGTTTTAATGTTCCTCTCTCAGGTAAGTTTATTTCTTTTATTAAAAATAATCATAATATGTAAATAGATCAAAAGTGCTCATATATCACATATTATATTAACAATGAAATATATAGGTACTTACTTAATTTTTTATAGAATATAATTTATTGTGTACTTCTTTTATATATTTTGTAGTTTACAAGTGGATTTATATCATTTCTTTACCCTGAAATAGGGATGAGATATAAAAAAGTTATGATGCCGTATCACGTAATTTTTGGTATACTGACGTTCGTATTATCTATCATAACTTCAGTTCTGGGATTTAGTGAAAAAATCATGTTTGCATTGTATGTATTCACTATCAAAAAACACCTGAAGGTGCTTATAAATATTAATATAATAGAAAAATGTTTTGTATTATTATAGGAACCACCAGTATGAGCATATGCCGACGGAAGGACTATTTTTAAACTTTGTAGGGATAGTATTAATTGTTTACGGTGTATTGGTTGTGTACATATTGATCAAACCGGAATATAAAAGATCTTCTAAACCAGATGACGGAGTGACAAATAATAGGACTTGAACTTAATTTTAATGTTGTGATTTTGTATCTAATTTATTTTCATGAATATACCTACCGAAAAAATGCCTGACAGCGAAAATATATACGGATTGTCCATCTTTTGTTTTTGTTTACATAAACGCAGATTAAAGGTGAAATTAGTAGTATAAAATTTAAAATATCAAAGAAATTATTAATATTGCATTAAATGTATCCAAAGTTGAGTTCGATAAAGTCTACTCTTACTGATAATTGCTTTAAAATTGTTTCGAAGATTGTTTTGAGGAATGATTTGGGAAATATCTGAGAAAATTGGTTTCCTATGTGGCTATATGTAATATGTATAGTACCTATCCTTAAGCATAAGGAAAAATTACCAAAAACCGTTCAATAATTTTTAAGGAATGTCCACAAGATAAATTTAACCTAAGTCCTGGCAAAGAATAATGCAATAATTCAAGATTGATTTAAAAAATGTAATAACAAATCCTTTATCAGCTATTTTTATTTTAATCAATTTAAAAACTAGTACCCTAATAATGTCAAAAATAATAATGTTCATCTGTATCATTCAAATAATAAGAAAAGATTTGTGTTTTAAAAAAGTAGGCATACAATTAAAGTTATAAAAAGTAAATAATAAAATGTAGGTACTTTATAAATACTTATAAATATTTTATAAATAATTTACCGATGATGAGTAGAATTTGTTAAATAATTAACCGTTAAATTAAAAGTATTAATCTGTGTGCTCGTGTACTTTTCAGTTAACTAACTGTATTGTAGTTAGTACGTAAGTAGGTACATAAGTATCACGCACGATTATACAATAAATGTATCAACTACCAAGTGACGTTACGTCAGTTTAAAAACAATGTTTTTCATTATGACAATATTGTCTAAGAATTTGGTATTGAAATGTATATGATCCTGTGATGTACTTACATGCGCTGTACTTAGTGCTCTTAGTACTGTGTATTTATTTACATGATTATTAATTAATTATAATACCATATACCTATCGAGTATTGACAGAGTAACCGAGCTCGGCCGACCGGTCGAGTCAAATAGATGACAAAATATCATTTCGAAACACTGCTTGAAACACATACTCACACGCACCCTCCCCCCCTCATACACACACACACACCCCCCACACATTTATGTAAAGGGACATAATACTATTAAGTGCTCTGTGTTGCTCGGCAACCGTTTTGTTGTAGGTGTTGTGTGGACGAGATTCGGGTTGCAGGTATTATATTATTATAGTAGGCCTCAATTTTATTCGGAGTTCTCTGCACGCGAACAATAGTCGTGTATCGCGACCACCACGAAAATCCTGATATGATGTAATTTTTTATAACATAATATCATTAGTTCATTCATGGGCACTGTTATTGCGTTGGTTTGATGTTCACGTTAAGTTTTCATTCATAGCGAGCGAGTTTGGTTGAAATGTCCAATTTTAAAAAGAATTCAAAGGCCAATAAGCACGTCGTGACGTCCACTGGACTATCGTTGCAGGGCTCTCAAGTACGTACACTGAAATATATAACACTATAATATATTCGTACGATATACCTATACATGTTTTATATTATAGTAATATAGGTACTTAAATATTGTGTTACATTAAAATATTTATATTTTATAGACGCGTTAATGATTTGCTTAATTGTTTTTTTGCTTATACATCGATGATTAGGTATCTATTTTAACATATTATGCACATGTAACTCGAGCACTATAAATACAATAAAAACAGAAAAACAGAAAAAAGATATTACTACAACAGTGATTAGGTATATAGAGGATATCGATGCCGGTTTTTCCAATTTACCGAAATTCCGAAATTCTAAACAATTTGAATATTATAACGAATTCACGGGGAAAACTATCACGTCCTGTTAAACAGTCGGATTTTGTTAATTGTTTTTTTTATTTAAAAAAAAATTTTCAGGTCGGATCAAATGCAAAATGTTCATTTTACTTTAAATAGTGGTAGAAAAATACGTTTGAAAAATAACAAATATTATACATTATTGAAATGTATATTTAAGCTTCTATAATTATAATTTTGAAAATCGGACAGTGATCCGACCTGCAAATGTTCTCTTTTTTCAAATAAAAAACTAACAAAATTCGACTATTCTACAGGACGTGAGAGTTTTTCCTGTAAGACAGGTTTTTGTACTAAAAAACCGTCTCGACGCCCTTAAAGATTAGACTATAAGGAGGCAGAGTCCCCGGGATAATATTATTATAAAAAAAGGGGTCTGAGGCCTGAGGTGTTCATATAAAGACTTGGTTAGATTTAGAATATTGGGTTACCGCTATGGACCGGAAAGTTATGAAAGTTAAAATTTAACTAACAGAACAGGTAAGTTAACCGTATTAGACAGCTACACTTAAAACTCGTAATACCATAACTTATAAGTTATAAATGCCCGCTTACGTTTGGCCAACGATTTAAATTTAAGATTTCTTGACTATAATATACGGCCAAACGGGTGCAATCACAAAGCGACAATCATCTAAAACAAAACCACTGAGCTTCGAAAACGAAAACGTTTGTTGCACTCGGT
>WHPZ01582800.1:0-12755 GCA_016617965.1 Macrosiphum rosae | reverse complement strand
TCGACGAGACGATCCTTTCATTAATAGGTACATTTTATTATGTAATATTTATTTATACTTGACATACCTACAGTCTATATTGCCTTGAAAATGCTTATTGTCTATTATTATTATTCTATTTCGGTAACACCATAACTTACAGTCAAATATCACACAACATAATATAGTCTTTTGTCTGCTTTTTTCTAGTACCTATATTATTGTACTACACGCACCCTGTGATTTTATTAGCTCACGCGCGACATATAAAAATGAAGAAGTCTTTTTTTGTATTTATTCCAACATGTGTTCAGTCAAGGAAACGAACCCATCCGGTTAATAATAAATACAATTTAATCAATACATATCGTGGTGGACAGGCAAAGACGTACCTATTATTATAGTCTATTGTCATAGAGTCACACAAAATATTTGGTTTAACACAAAAAATAATACAGAAGTATAATTTTGTATTGGATTTCGATCTCGGAAATAGATGTGAAGTATCTTTAAATTATTTTATTTGTATTTTTGATACCAGTCCTATAAAAATATACAGAGGCCATTAATTTGTTCCACATTAATAGATAGTTATCATAATATTTAATTATTATATAATAAAATATTTTATGTGAGTGAAAATATTACATCGGATATCATAATATAGCTATTAGCTATGATTTATCCAATTTCACAATTATAAAAATATAAAATATTTGACTGGAATACAACACATAGGTAGGCATCATTATAGGTACATTTCCCGTTATCGCCACTGAAAAAAGCATTTTTATATATCTCCTTCGACAATGCAAGAAGTACTCGAAGAACAAAACACTCACCTAATGTGATATGGCTTTTTTCAGAACCATTGGTATCGATACCAACATTCAAAAATAAGATGAAACAACATGTTAAAAACTTAAAAATTTAAACCTTACATTGTACTTAATACCACTATAATATACCGTGTGTCCGCGAAAATAGTAGTGGCGTAATTAGTAGTTTATCCTGGGCGGGGGGGGGGGATATAAATTGTTTACACACAAAATGCTAAGTTTTCAAATTCAGTGGTAAGTAGTTTATATATAATATAAAGTCCTCTGGGGGGATCTATCCCCCTCATACCCCTTAATTATGGCAATGGAATATAGGATACACTGTATAATTATATTACCCATATTACTCAGTACCCTGTACAAACTAACTATTGGATTATTAATACCTAGAAGAATTCTAAAATATGAAAATGGTACTGAGTTATGTACCTAGTTAGGTAATTGAGTTAACCCATTTTTCGCTGACATGCGGTATATAGTTGAGCAATTTATAAGCCTTCATTATCAATAAAAAATAAATATAAACATATATTTGAACTAATTCGTTGACATTTTCGATGAAGGTAGACAATTTTAATTTCTCTAAGATAAGACTATGCATGTGAGCATTTATAGCGTATCCACAATGTATTTTTTTGTAACAATTAATAAACAAAATAAATAAAATACATATTTTGGAAATAATATTTATTATATAATATTTTTAAAATATGTACCTACCCAATAATACTATAGTATACGATACTATAGTATGTCTGTATAGTGTATACAGGGTCTAAAGTGCATATATAGGTACCTATACCTATTACAAGTAACGTCTATAAATAGTAACTACATAAATTGAAGATCTTAAACTACATAACCTAATACATAAATAAACTATAATAGCGTAGGTATTGCGGTAAGATTAATTTTATAGAAACCATGACATTTTCACATCCACAAACTTTTCTGTTCGTTCAGAGTTGTTGATTTATAAATTATTTTCTCTATGCTGTCATATTATTATTAAATCGTTTGTGCGTGTACCTACTTTGCTAGTCACGCGATGTCTTAAATTTGAATGAATATTAATTTATGCAACAACCATAAGTAAGTGTGCGAATGGAGTTTTCACTAGCAATCGTGCCTACTTATATACAATAATGTCAATACGAAACTTTGTATTCCAACAGATACTTAACATTATTGTTGGTATGTATAGTAAATAGATTTTATTATTTTAATATTTAATAATGATTTCTAGAGTATAATTTATACCAAAAATATATAAGTACCTATTTATGAATATTATGACTTATAGCTATAATAAGTATAATAATATTATATTGCGCAAAGTATATAATATATACCCCAATTATACCTATAACTGATTTTGAATACATATATTGATAACGAGTAAAGACGTACAATATTTTAAACTCTTAATTTGTATTTTTGTTTTGGCTATAATGTATTTGGCCTTGTGTATACGTTTCTTGATGGCTATATTCTTAAAATAATGGTTATTGTATTTTAGTATTATACGTAATAATTGAATAAATATATATGTATATAATTGAAAACTAATAATATATTGTTATTTGCAATGTCTACATTATAAAAATCAGGGCTTGAAACCGTAAATATTTTTTTCGATTTCGGTTATCGGTATTTATTTTTTCCGATTTTGATTTCGGTTTTAGATATCGGTATTTATTTTTCTGATTTTGTTTTTGGTTTTGGTATTCGAAATCGGCATCAAATATCCGGTTTCAAGCCCTTAAACCTTAAAGCCTTCAAAAAATAATCTATATTATTATGATATTTTGTTCAGATTAATCTCTCAAGCCGTTTATCGAATTTGAACATGTCAAATCCCTTAAACTATTTGTACAACGAAAACGTCGATACGCCGTCGCGTGGAAGACCGATGTCTGCAATGACATTGAGTGCTACATATCAGGTTTAATGATTAGATTAAATTATATTTTATATCATTCCTAAAAAAAATATCATTCGTTAATTTAATTATTTTTAGGAATCACCACGTAAGTCAAGACTAGTTAAACGTCCCCAGTCTGCAGATACAATAAATAAGATTAACAAAAGCCAACACATTTCATTTGATTTCAACGATCAACAGATTGACACGGGTAAATATAGAATATCTAAATAAATATATTGGTAATAAAAAAGATGTACTTTATCAACATATTTGTTGAACGAAATTCGAATGCAATGTTCGTGAATAATCCAACAGTTTTTAGTGATATAGTTAGTGTATTAGTCACTTATTGTCTTTAATTAAACAACCACTATATTACTTTTAATGAAATATAATCATATCTGTAAGATAATCATGTGACAATTAAAATTATTTCACTGTAGAAAATATGATTTAACCTCCATTAATAGTCACTAATCACTATTACTATTAAGTAGGTATTAAAAGTTAAGGAAAAAAAAGTCGCTCTGCTGTACAGTAGGTTACCAGTGGGTCACTGTAATGTGTAATGGATTGTGTTAAATTTTAATTCAATGATATATCATTGTATGTATAAGAAAAACGATTCTGAGCGAAAACGGTCAGTCAGCCTATGATATTACGAAGTATATTTGATGATATTAAGGTGAATAAAGTAATTTATATATAACCTATTTACGTGGAATCTTGTTTTAAATTTTCAATCATTAGCTATAAAAGTTGAACATTCTATAAATTTTTAACTACAAAATTATTATTAAATTTTAAATGTGATGAATATGGTAAACATTTGAACTTAAAATACTTGTAAAAAAAAATTGTGTATTTTTAATATTTTTCAACTGCTATTGTAACAATATATCAGGAGCCTTACATTAAATTGTCATGCTTTTTTACCCAACAAATAAAATTTGATTGATATTTATAGAAAAAAAACTAAAAATATTTAAAACTGACAATGTCCGTAAACAGCTCAAAGAGAATCAAATTATTTTCAAAATTGTATGTTGAATAGAAAATGCCAATATGAACATTCAGTGAAATTTTCAAGTATTAACAGTCTTTCGTTTTTCAATTACAGTAAAATAAGAAAATCGTTACCTACATGAGAAATCGAGTGAATATCAAATTTTGTAAAAATATGAATTTCAAACGCTCATATAAATTTAATTTTAGTTTCTTGTAGACATTTTTTTTTTTTTGATAAAGGTAGACAAATTTATGAGAAATCTCGTATTACATTTTCAAATCTTAGAATTAAAAAGAAAATTTTTATGAATTTCTACCTCAAAATAAATTTGCAAGTTTTCGTAATTTTTACGTATTTTGTCAATATTTGAACTTTAAATGCTTATAAAAAAAATTGTGACTATGGATTTTTAATTTTTTTCATCTGTCTTTGAAACAATATAGTAGGAGCCTTATATTAAATTTTCAAGTTTTTTTAACCTTTAAATAAAATTTTATTGATATTTATAGAAAAAAAAACTAAAAAAAATGGAAACTGAAAATGTCCGTAAACAGCTCAAAATAAGTCAAAATAATTGGAAAATGTTATGGTGTATAGAAAATGCTAATTGACATTCAGTCAAAATTCCATGTACCTACGGTCGTTTGTTTTTGAGTTGCGCCAAAAACCAAAATCGATTTTTTCGAAAACAGATTTTGAGTTCAAATTCCTGTTTTTCCTTAATTTTTCTTTTGTTTTTCATGGCGCTTTTGAAAACTACTGGAAAACTTTTACTTTTAACCCCCCAAAGTACCAACTAGATTCACTTTCTTCTCAGAAAAGATACTGTTGAAGAAAATCTAAGCATTTTTACTGTCCTAAAAGGAGATGACAGGCACAAAAAAATAAAAAATAAAAAATAAAAAAAAAACACATCATTGTAAAATCAATACATTCATCGTTTCACTCGGAATTTAATATAAATACAATTATTTCATTCATTATTACCAAATTGTTTAAACTCATTTTATTTTATCATATTTTCATAGCCAATAATAATAATGAACATTCCAGCCTATAAGTTATAATATTATAATAACTGTACAATCTGGATTTATCACGCGATTCAGCGTGACTGTTCAACTGTCCGTGTGTTTTAAAATCTTTACAATATATTTTATACTTATATATTGGCAAAAGTTTCTATGTTATCGTATACAATACACACGCCACAATGTTATGAAATAGTGTACACACGGTTAGGAGCATAACAATGTACGCCTATAATAAATGCTAATTATTCAAGTACCAGCATGTTGCACCACTCATTAATAATTATTCATAAATCACAACTGCCAATAACAATTTATAAAAATATACGTTGTCGTGAATTGGACAATTTTGGACAATTTGCAATAACATTAGTTATAATAATAATTAATAATAATTGATACTCGCAGGGATCATTATTTCAGTATTAGTTTTTGTAATTAATTGCTGTGGCCTCACTAGGCCATACACTAGTACCACTACCCCCCCCCCACCATACACTCAGACCTTAAAAGCCCATTGTACACACCCTTTCACCTTAAGTTAACGTCCTGAATACAATTCACATTATAAGAAAACTGACTACACTCTGAGGTCTTCAGTATGCAGGGACCATTGCAAAAACCATAATAAACAAAATCAAAGTTTCCATTATATTAAACCACCTTGCAGGTATCGGAAATCGTATAGATCGGACTGAGAGTGCGTTTGATGAATCGGACGGGGCCGAACTGTCGTCGTCTAGTGACGGCCATTTGACGCCCGTCCCCCCGAATGACGGCACCGGCGATGGCGATGGACAGCCGTCGCTCGAACCAGGTCTGACTTCTAAGCCACCTATACCACCAGGAGGTGGGGAAGCACGCTTGCCGGAAACTTTTAGCCGGGCGGCCAATGGATCAGCGACGTTCGACGATGCGGTGGAGCTGAAATTCCAGCGCTGGTTCCCGAATTCGGCACCGGTCCTGGTTCCTGTGTCAACACCCGCCACAGACGTAGAAAGTGTGGCCAGTTGCGGTAGCGTCAGTGACGGGCGGACCGCGGCGTACTCGAAGAGCAGCCGAGGTCAGCTAGACGAGGAGAACCTGTACTCGAACCTGAGCGCGGCCATAGGTGGTGCTAGCGACAGATTCGGCGGGTCCGTTTCCGTGGACCTGTCGGGGGCGCTCCGGGGTAGCGACGCGGACGGTGACCGAGGCCGGACGCGGTCCATCGTTAAGCCGAAGATCAGGTCAAAGAAGAAGATCGCACCGGTGGTGGCGGCGACGGTCGGCCACAGAGCTAAAAATATAAGGGACAATCTCAAATCGAAGCAGGTCGCGGCTGCGGCTGTCCAGCCGGTCGAAGCAGCGGTGACGGCGCGGAACGAGCAACTTTCGGAGAGGCAGCCTGCAGAAGTGAGGAGAGAACGTCCGAAGAACGCTGAACGTTCGCCGGTGCAAGATTACGTCAGGGAGGATGTGGTCTCGTGGATGTCTAGTCACTTGCAGAGACCTTCGACACCTGAGTTCAACGGCCATACACTCGTGAGTATCCCAGGTGATCGGTATCCGCAGCGCAGTCTGTTATTTTTAGAAAGCATCGATACGTCTGTTTAGTAAACGTTTAATGTAATTTATGTTTAAAGGACGCGTTTTGCAAAGAAAACCATAAGACGTCGACGTACGACGAGATCGTTAACATTCTCAAAGAACTCGAGTCCGAAAATAACGACATCGGTAGTTAGTTTGTAGAATTCGCTTACCTCAAACTTTTTTTGTTATCGTCATACCTACTATCACGTATTATAATACTTAATTATTATTTATTACACTTAAATCTATATATTTTATAACATTATTTTTATATTTGTTGTATAATGATGTATACTGATTTATTGTAGACATGAATGTCAGGAAAAGTGGTGTTACAGATAATAATAAACATCAAACATTAGTACCAGAATCTTCGTCTAGTTCAAAGTTAATATCACTTGGAAATCATTATAAATTTTTGTTTTTTTTTTCATGATTCCAAATATATATTTTTTAAATGATATTTTTATTTTTGTTTTTTAATGGATTTTTCAAAGGGCATTATGGTCATTTCTGGACGAGGTAGAGAAAAATTCAAATCAACCTACTCCTCCCAAATCACCTAAACAAAAATTGCCCGTACAGTTGCCAAACACACCACCACCGTCGTAAGTTTATTTTCTGTCCGCCTAATGTGTGGTATAGATCACTTTTATGTTCAGACCAGGTAAAAAAGTTGTGGATGTAAAAAAGGGAAATCTCCAACAAGTTATGGATCTTGACAAAGCAGAGTTGGCTCAGAAAGTAGCCATGCTTCAAATACAATTATCAGAAAAAGAAGATATAACTGAAAAATTAAAAACTACTATATCTGAACTACAAGCGGAGCACGCTAAAACTAAATCTGAATATGAATCCACTGTTACGAGACACCAAAAATTCATCGATAAAGTAAATAATATTAAAATATTGTGAAATTATTTTGTGTATCAGATTATATTTAAAACATATATTATTTGATTAGTTATTGAACGAGAAAAAACAACTTAGTGAAAGTTGTTCTTTGACTGTAAAGGAACTTACAAAAAAAATGAATGATGCACTATCGAGCCAAGAAGAACGACACAAAGTTGAATTGAAAAAAGCTATAGACAAACAGACAGCATCTGAGAAAATAAAAAAAGATCGATGGGTTGATCTGAAGACAAAAAAAATCAAAGTAAATAATATATATTTTAATATTTTACTATTTAATGCACTACCACTTAAATATTACAATTGTTGTGAATACAGGAGATGACGATTAAAGGTATTGAACCTGAACTTAATAGGATGTCTGTAGCATATCAAGAAGAATTATCTGAACTCAGAAGAATTCATCAATCACAAATTGAAGAGATCGAAGCAACATGGCATAGGAGAATGGCGACGATGAGGGATAAAATGGATGCAGAACGGGAACAAGCAATTGTGACAGAAAGAGAAAACTCAAGAAATCGGTACCTATATTATTACTATGTACAGCATAAATCACGTACCTAGGTACCTTCTTATAACTTTGTATAATATATATCTGTCACTATTGATAAAATTACCTCATTATTTTATATACCATAAGCCAACGGTTTGTAGCGAATAATTAATAATGAAATACGTTTTAATAAAACTGAAATAACATTATGAGTTATGTAATGAAAAATTAATTGTTTGTATTTATTAGCTAGGAAAAACTACAATTTTTGAAGTAATATAGAAAAAAAAATAGCCTTTTGCACTTTATTTTAAAAACAGCATTCATTTTTCCGATGACCACCTATATAATGTAATATATTGATTTACAATTAATAAACTATTGTTTAAAATTAGCTTGGAAATGGAAATCGCTGAACTTGAAAAGAGTTATCAAGATCAACGTAAAAGACTATTAGGCGAAATTCACGGGGAAAGATTACGTCAAGAAAGAGAAAATGACGTGACACTAATGGAAAAGCAAAAAGCCCTCGAACAAAAGTTTGAGAAATTGGTATTAGAGATCCAAGAGAAGATTAATAAAAAAGAGCTAGAATTTCAGGTAGGTAACGTTATTAGTTTTATGGTAATAACTAATAGTTTACAACCAAAACCAAGGTATTGTTTCAAAAGGTTTAAAAAAATAAAGGCATTGAATTTCAGTGGTATTTGTCTTAGTTCGCCATTTTCAATAAAGGGCGGTGTTGCTAAAATTATATCGAATAATTATTTATCAATTGTATACAAAATATATTTGTAAACAGAGAACGTTTACTAAAAGAAAAATAAATCTAATATGTATGTATGAAATGTAAAATATTTTATTGACAATACGATGTGCTTTCAGAACGAGTTGAAGACTATTCGAGAAACTTGTGAAACAGATAAGACAAAATGGATACAACATCAAACGGCTGTGTTATCAGATAAGGAAAGTAACATCAAAGAAATGTGCAAAAAAGAGCGAGACAAGCATATTGAATTAGTTGTTCAAAAATTGGAGAACGAAGCTTCTGAAAGAGAAAAAAGTTCAGAAATGAAAATTAAGTAATAATTTATACAATAATAATCAAATTATTTAAGAGTCATTATTTACATTTCATCTAGTGTAAACTAGTTTAAACTTTAAATCGTATAATATTTATAAAATTTGTTGCAATTATTATGTGTCTTAACTTTATGTGTGAAAGTAGATTTGGTAATCAAATGTAATTAATTGTGTGATTGTAGACGAATAAAATCTGAGTACGAAGCTGACATTCGAGAACTAGAAAACACCATATCCGGTCATCGTATGAAATTAAACGAAGCTCGTACCAAAGCACAGGAGCAAGAAGATAAAATAGCAGATCTCACTAGTGAATTGAATAAGTGTAATGTTGAACAAGTACGATTACAAGAGGTGAATATATAATTTAATTTTATAAATTATGCTAAATGTTAACGTGAAAACGGTCATCATTCTAATACTTTTTCAGTTGATTTCCAAACTAAAAAGTGATCTTACTGCAAATGAAAATATTATAAAAAACGAAGCTGTCACTAAGATAGGAATATTACAGACAGAATTAATTCAATCAAAATTGAGTTTCGAAACTAAAATAAAAACCATTGAAAATGAAAAAGAAAGAGAAATAAATCACGTTTACGTCCGGTACTAGTATAGGTTTTCGATTAAATAAATTTAAGGTTTGCTCATTCGTACGTTATTATTTTAGGGTAAAAGAAGCAATTAAACGAAAGGACGAAACAATTCAGACTTTACAAAGTGAACGAAATGCTGCCTTAGATCAGTGCAGTAACATGGAGAGACTCTTGGAACGTCAGAGAAAAGAACTTTTGAAGCTCAAATAATAATAATTTGATTATTGCTAAGGACATCTCTAACATTAAACGAATTCATCATTTATTTATTTTTAATAGCTTCGCAAATCATTTTTCAAAAATGTTCGATAATGTTTTTAAATTAGAATCCTCTGTTATAGTACGTATTGTTATTTATAATCTATATGTATAATTAATAAAAATGTTGGTATGATCATATTTATAAATATTAGTTTTTGCCATTATCTATACTCGTATATCAATTATTAGAAAAATTGTTGGTACATAATTTGGTAGCCAGGTATGAGGTAAGTTAGATTATACGACAGTTTCAATTAAAATTAATAATTCAATTTTGTTCTTAGTATTATTTATATCAAAAATGTATACATTTCTGTATTATTATATTTAAATATGAATTTTAAAAATACGTTAACACTAAAATTTGAGATTGAAAGAAGAAATATTTAGTTATGAATATTATTTCTTATATAATAATAATAATATTTATGTTATACTATGATATGATTATAAATTAATTTTTACTATAAAGAAATCTGTTTAATTTAATTTTTTCTCATTTCATATCTTATCTGCACAATATTGCATAATAATAACTGACATTGGTACCTCAGTGCCGCTTTCAAAGAGCCTTATCCACATTTTTACCGGTCATGTTTCTGGTCCATAATAATTTTTTTTTTTATACATTTCAATAAAAAAAAATTATAGAAACCCGTCCTTTTGGATAGGAAAACTAAGACTAGTGTATAACAATAATTATATCTCTGTTATAGCAATTTCAACAATCGGAAAATAAAAATATGTAATACAGCATCACTAGTTGATCCTGCGCACTTCTTTGCCAGTAAAAAAATTGTGATTGTACAACTTCTTTTGGGTGCAAATCAGCATCTCTGGTAGGCAATCCCACGTGGACAATGTGCGAAAATTTGATTTGATGCATACTTGCACCGATCTACCCGATTAACCAATGACAACCAAACAATAAATACTAATTTCAACTAATTATTTCTCCTATAACCAATATTAACCATTTATGAACAAAAATGTCCACCGTAAATATTAAAATCCCCGTTTGAGCACTTTCCGGGGTGGGACCAAATATGCACAAAATAATTTCATTAAAATCGGTTTGGCCGTTTCGGAGGAGTGCGACCACAAACACCATAATATTATACATAATTATATATCATGTTAAATTGAATAATCAGTCATGATGAGTAGAATAATACAATATTACGAGTTTATTTGGAATTCGAGATAAGTAGAAGTCAATTTACAAGGGAATCTGTCCTGGGCGATAAAATCCTTAAAGTGGTTTTGCATCGATATTATACCATTATACCATAATATTATATAATCGTGGACGCCTTTAAAACATATAGGTGGAGGCAAAATGTATTTTGGTGTATTGTTGGTAGTGTTTAGTTGCCCCTGATTAGGAGTTTATGGTGAGCCGTCGATTTAGTCAATATTATTAATATCGAAGGAAATACAAGGTCTTCTGTGGTAAGAGCAGCAAACTGGTTGTGCATGATGACATGTTTTGACTTATATATTTTGTCTGTGTATGTGATAAATCGTTATTATGGGGGATTAAGAGGGTTTATAAGGGATTTTAAGGGATCTTAATGGATTATAAGGGACGTTTAATTCCAATATTACTTTTGTTATTTTTATTTTGTTTCTTCGTAGTGCAGATGACTTTAGTATCCATAATTATAATTTTAAGATACCGTTACAGTCTATAAAGCGCATATTATTTTTTATTAGTATATTTTCTGAAAGCGAGATGGTATAGTCAGAATTTGGCGGTCGGATTTAGTTTTTAAGTCATAGCTATTTGAAGTACGAAATCCATCCAATGTGGTTTTAAATAACAAGTCGAGGGATATTTTCGATTTTAATTTTCCGAACGAGCGAGTGACCACGCCGGGTGTATCTGTAACGTATATGCAAATCGACCAGTTTCGGGTTCAGCTTCTGTAGAGAAAACTAGGTAACTGGTCGACTGGTCGATATACGTTATTACATTTCCAGTTCGGAATAGAGGTATAACAGGACATAAACCTATAAGCGGTGTAAAAGCGAACTGTCTGAGCGGAAATAACCATTAACCATTCATTTAAAAAAAAAAACTGAATACTGCACTGTTTTGTGTCAATTTGTTCTATATAAAAAAATTAATATAATAAAATATTATTAATAACTCTGGGATAAAACATCTGATCCCGTGTAATTCGTTACCCGTTAAATGTACCAAAATCTATAACTTTGTTCAATTCGTTATTTAATATTCAGTGTATGGTGTTCAAAATTTATCTTAAGTTTTCCGTTGCCCGGAATATAATAATAATTCTGATTCGTAGCAGTATATTATCAGGTAGGCAATCTACCTATGGCAGATAGCGGACCCCTTGATGTTTGTACGTAAGTGTATGATTTAACTCTAAAGTATCAAAGTTATACCGAGTTTGTTGTATTCCACCTATGGTGGATTAATATAATCAGTTAATACAAAATTCCAACCGTAATAATATCAGATGAATAAAAAGAAACCAAATTTAACCATTTTTAAATTAGCCTGTCTTCTTCCCAGAGGTCTAATCAACACACAAACATTCATTTATTTATATATATATATATATATATTGACAAAAACAAAATACAAATCAACAAACATGCCCGATTTAGCAATAGCAACCAAAATACAATTACACTAGGTATTATTATTTTAATTTGAAACTAATTTTTTTATTATTTAATTAATTTTTTTCTGGACAGATGGCGCCACTATTGTATTTGTTGACATTCAAATTTTCTATTTTTCTGGTAGATTTTCCTAAAATTTTCTTTGTCTTTCCGATCTTCTCCAGGCAATTAGGAACATCTTAAAAAAAATTTGAGCCAAATCGGACCGGCCGGTCTCGAGTTTTAGCGAGACAAACGAACAGCAATTGATTTTTATATTATATAAGATAATTCTTTGGTCCCGCGGGTAGAAAGGGCATAAGTCAATTTGACCAACTTTTTGAGACAGCAGTAACAATGTTTGAAAATTCCTACGTGTAAGTTCATTATATCCTTAGATATTTAAGATA
>WHPZ01582797.1:0-22192 GCA_016617965.1 Macrosiphum rosae | reverse complement strand
TTTCCGGAGGTATAAATTTCTAAAAGTGCTAGGGGCTAAAACGCACACAATACCGCAGAGTTATCAGAAGGTGTACTAAATTAACTGCGAAACATTGGGAAAACACTATGTTGTTTATCGACTTTTGTTGAAACCCCCGTGTACTGTTAGTCAAATGAAGACGCTCCGCACTATACGTCACTTCGGACGTAGGAGCGCTATATTTGCAGCAGGAATAGTTAGTTTATATTTGACGCCTAATGTTCTTAGTTTTTACCTCCTAAATAATAGTATTATTATTAATTGCGGACAGACCCCCCCCCCCCATTGGGCCTGTTAGATATTTCTTGATCTCTAAACTAGTCTAAAGTTTTTTTTCTTTTATTTTAACGACGGGTTTCATCGTCAGACAGGCTGGCAATAACAGTTAAATAAAAATAATCCCCCCCCCCCATTGAGTTCGTCGGACAATAATGGAAATCAAACAATGAAAATTGTCTGATTTAATAAAACATCGCTGCTATTATATTATGTCGTACAAGTGCTGCTTACCTATTCGGTGGTTGTCACTCAACACGATGTCATTATAATATTATTATTACAGTTGTTTACTACTGTTGTAGTTGTGTTGCGTTTTCATCATCTGCACCACGTCACCAGGGCCACAACCCCACCCCACACGACTTGCAGCGTTCCTTGAATTAGGGTAAATACGAATTGAAAGATTACGTGGGTTATTCGTGTCGAACGCGCCGCCGTGGGATATTATGTTAATGACCCGAGATACGAATTGGGGATTTGCAATTTGCGTGTAGAAAATATCTCGTAAATAACGTATTTATACGACATGTATATGTATTGTGTTTCTGTGAACAAACTACAATAAATAATAATAAGCGATATGAAAAAACTACGTAATCACTATGTTTTGTAAATATTAAAAAAATATCATATATTTCTATATAATACCAAAGTAAACTAACTAGGGCACACGAACGGTTTTGAGCTTAAAAAGTTGTCGTAGTCATAGCGATAAGTCACCCAAATAATGAGAAGTTCGTAATGCTTCGACGCGCATTTTCTCACCACTGTGTTTTGAGTAGGTATTCCGGTCGGTTAACCGTATTAAACTCGTAACTGATCGTATCGCGTCCTCAAAACTTTATAAGCATTTTAACTAACGATTTGACTCGTTCGATATTTTCGCAGACTTGAGAATATCATTTAACTACTCCACGATTAGTATAGTTAACCTATCACCTCAATTATTATAATACCTACTGACTATACTGTACGAGTCGAAGAACTGTCATGTCACAATAATTGATTACCTATACATTGAGCACACCAATTCATTGATTTATAGTATCGAACTAGAATATTATACAGTAATACTTTTACGTCCCAAATATTACAGGACAGTAAAAAACAAAATTTGAATGCCTTGAAAAAAAAATGAGTGTCCAATATTCAATATATAATAGAAAAACGATATATTTACTTTATAGAAAATAATTTACAACAGTAGGTACCTATATTATGTTATTACGTTCTCATAACCCATTTTTTTTTTAATCTGATTGTAGATAAATATTTTTTTTTATTGGTGGTTACCATATTATAAGCAAAGTTTAAAACAATAATTAAAAATAAATCAACTGTTATTACGTAATACTAAACATTATAATATTGTATAGGAGAGTTCTTTCTATTATACTATTATCATGATCTTCGATATAAATATTGATATTATAATTGATGATAATTCACTAATTAGGTACTCTTATTCAACGAGGTTTGACATTTTTTATGTATTATATTTGTAGAAAATTATTTGAAAAAATACATTTTTTAGGTTTATTTACTACGTATAATCTCGTATAAGCTAGCTATATCTATTATAATTTTAAATGTACAACAATAAAATTAAGTTAAAAAATGCAATTATTTAGACATTATAGTTTGATATAAGTATTGCATATAAAACTAAACACATTATTTTTAATCAAAATGCAATAACTTACGATAGCCTATACAACAATTATCATCATCGTTTACACCTTACAGCATGATATTTTTTGGTAATAATGTGGAGGTAAAAAACGTATATCAATAAACTGCAGTAAAAATCATAGTATTTTAAAATAAGATGGTTTAGTTATATAAAGCTACTAGCTGCTGTAACATTAAAACTGTAAACATTGACATAATAATTTTCAGTGGAACTTGCCGACTTGGTGAAGACTGCGATGTGTCTAAAATGTCTTTAACACAAGCATGCTTGCATTACTCAAAATATTTTTCAGCAGTTTTGGTAATATTTGCTCTTAGAGAAACTATTGAAAAAATTGTAAGACGACCCCTATAAAGTTCCACCTCACTCGATTTGTTGTGCCACATGAAGCCCTTCGGCTACTTTCTTCGCCTAAAACAGTGTTCATAAAAAAAGATAAAAGACATTTAAAAATCTCAGAATCTCAAAAATGCTATGAGAAATTTGAACCCAGAAAACTACCCTTCTGGAAATTGCATTGCGGATGCCGCACCCGATTTTTCCGTTTAATTAAAGATTTTTAATTATTTTCATTTTTAAATCATAATTAAGCTCACAATAAATTGTCAAACACAATATATTTTCAGTCGTGGACCATCCACAATTCTTGGAAATCGCAGCTAATAATAGGTAAACCATTCCTCTGTGCATAGGTATTTAATATTATTCTTATTCATTTAATTGGTTCATAAATTATTCAAACATTAAAAACATTATGATAAAATTATTCATGCCAATTATTAGTCACTTGTTTAAACACAAGAAACCGTTAAAATTATGCATAATGGCAACGTACAGCAATAATGATTATTACTATACTCTGCACATATTATGGTCACATCAGTTAACTACTTATTATTATTATACGTATACTGCAGCCTATAGCCATCGAGGGAACAGTATCCATAACCCGTGATTAGTATTTAGTGTACCTGTGTATGTTCACTGCAACAGTTGTAAAATGTAACGATAGATATCACGAAGGCCGTGTAAATGTCACATAAATGCATAATATATATATAAATGTAGGTATAATATACAATGCATAATGTATATTACGAGTGCAACATTAAACATACACACGTATATATTTTTTTTATAAATATTGAGTCGTTTCGTCGTTTTCAAGTGTCAAAGCCCAAAGAGAATTTTTTTTGATTTATACAATTTTCGATGGTGAGTGTTTTGGGCTTAGCGGTGTAAATAAATTTCAATTACTGTGTGCGTGTTAGTATGGCATCAACTTAGTAAGACGGAATAAAGAACATTTTTTGAGAAAAATTTGTTTTTTAAGAGATAGTTGTGGAATAAATCACACAGCGTTATAAATTATCTATTACGACTATACAGTAAGTATTTATCATAATATAAAGAATGCGCCAATTGATGCATTTTTGAAAAATAATTTTTAATTTAAATTCTGTACACTTGTTTATAATATTTAAAACAATCCAAAAATTTAAATGGGTTAATTTTTAAATCCCACTTACTAACTTAAATTTAATTCTAATTTGAATTTCAGAGAATAATTGAAAACCATTGCACTTTTTTTATTGGCCTATTAAAATGCTATAAAGTTTTTCTGTACAGTAATTAAACAAAATATGTGAATATGTAAAGCTTATTAAATTTTAGTATTTTACTTAACTACAAATTAATAATATAAATATTTGATTATATTATATTTTTTTAAACAAATGTATAATTGTCTAATTTTAGTTTTTAATAAAACAAATAGTTTATATGACAAGTTATTGCTAATTAACCACCCAATAATATAATAATAATAATATTATATAATTTTAGTATAATATAATAATCCACCCATAATATTAGTTTAGAACAAGTAAATGGTAAAACAATATTTATTTTTAATACATTAAAAAATGTATTTTTATTTTAAATTAATTTCTTAAACCTGCAGGTATTATTTTTTTTCACGAATAATGATATTACTTAATAAAAAAAAATGGAGGTAGTTTAAAGTTGCATAACATGATACGTTTTATTAAAACGCTGTGGGTATTATTTATTTAATTTTTAAATGAGAAAAAATATCAAATTATCATGTGTTCTCTATGTAAATAAATTGTAAATGTGTATAGGTACTCACTTTACATTATTAGATACTTACTATCTTATTACTATTTGGAATTCGATTAGATTCCAGAAACCGTATCAGAACACTAACAATAATGAACAATAAACTTTGTTGTATTTTTTCAAATTTTTATTGAGTTAATTCATAGTGTATGGTATTTTCACTTTTTCACTTTTTCATATTAATAAATCGGTGAAGTTGATTGAATTTATTTTTGATTTGTAAATATTTTGTTGTATTAAATTCACCCCAGTCAAATAACAAAATATTAATAATATATGCATAGAATTCCTATGTCTCATGCGTTGTTTTCAATGTGAAACACTTTTTATTACAGTTCTTTAAAAGTATTCGAGTAAAGTATGATAACTATATGATAATTATATCAAAATATATCTTTATCATGACACAACGTATTATCTAATGTTTGACATTTGGACTGCGGTTGATTTTTATGTATAAGATTTTGTAATATTTTAGTCTGTCTCGTGACTGAGTGTTACTATACCTAGGTGGCTAGGTGTAGTATGAATAGAACTCCATACACGCATGTAGAACCGGAAGGGCAAACTTAAGTGTTCATGATTAGAAATAATATTAATACTGTACATAGTTGCTATCAATACAAAGAAAAAAAATGATAGAATTACAGACAAGGACTGCGCGTCGGGTTTTATTTTAATTTTCACGCCGAAGTCTAATTTTAACAGTATTATTTATTAGATACGTAGTATAACGTCTAAGATATTAATTTATCGTTTGATTATTAATTAAAATCAGATCAAACGCACTCGAACACCGAATGGATTAATATGACCATTCCGATGTCGTGCCAACTTTCGATCTTCACCGGATGTGACTTGCGAGTACGAGTGGCGTACGACGTTTGCTAGTGAACCAATGAATTGAAAATTGGGAGAAGTGTAATTTATGTGACTAAGTCTTTGTAGCACGAACATCCCCGTATCAGCGTATTGTACTTGATAAGGATATACATGTGGGTAAATATATAGTCGTATGTTTAGTCAACTATGTCTATTTTTAAGTGTAAATATTTTCTATAATTTGGATGTTAGTTAACGTTGAATAGTTTGTATTTAATCGAAATCTGTATCGTCCAAGTTATATAGGCTTTAGCACTGTCATCGAAATGCATTTATTACGTTTATAAAGTAATAATGTTAGCTTTTACAGACCATTATTACAATATTACTAATCTTAAAAATTATTTTAGTATATAACTACTATTTAGGCAGAGGAGCCATTTATTAAAGTGACTCTATCGTTGGTAAAATTTGAAAACTCAGTAAAAACGATTAAGTATAATTTTATTTGAATTTTTATATTTTTATGTTTGACTTTATAATATCACAATTGACCATAACAGAAAAAAGATAAGTTTATGAAGGACGAACAAATACTGAACAAAATCTGCAAACAACAACAATAATACTAAAGCAATAATATAAAACTCAAACTACATTTTTTATTGACCACGAAACAAAATAAAACTTACCTCGTGTAGACAGTCTATGTCTCGTGATCAGTTGGGTCCATATTATGCTGGTAGATATACAATTTAACTATTAGTAATTTTACATAAAGACTAAATAGTCGGCATAAACAGTTTTTAAGAAAATATTTCTATTAAAATATTTTTAAATGTGTTTAGAAATTATTGTATTAGGTATCAACCACTGTTGTACATTTTCTGAAAGCACACACCAATACGATATTGATCAAATTCTTACCATAAAAATAATATTTAAAGTTGTCGGTGATACAACATTTAATTTTTTCAATAACTTAACTTCCTAATTTTATACAGTTTCTAAAATAAATGCAAATGACTTAAATTTTAAAACTTAATGTTAATTGATATACAATATTAACGGCAAAGTAAAAATGCTAAATCACAGCTTATATTCTATCAATGATGATAAATAACAATTTAATAATCTATTAAAAATACGTGTTCAGAGTTCTCAACAGATTTGTGCACGCAGGTATTCTTATGTTGTTTGAATATTAAATGTATTACTGTTTTTCTTAAAAATGTTAAACGGACACATTTGTAATAATTATACAATTTGTTACCAGTGAAAAAATGTATCATACCTTTAAAATAATTTTTTTAATTATAAATATTTTATCTTTTTTATTGTTCTCTGTTACTACCATATACATAGCTCGTAAGTTTCATTATGATTTCAATTTATATTGTGTTACGTCATACAAATAACACTTTTCATCCTCGTTATTGTACTATAGTCTATAATTATAATAGTATAATACATAATAATATATTTGTATAAAGTTTGTAAAATAATTTTTATTTTTATTTCTTACATTTTCTACAGACCTACGACGATTTACGACCCACAAGAATGTGTCTTAATTAATATAAAAAAGTCTTTCCAACTTTTTCACTCGCCGAGAGTTATTACAGTGTTTATTATTGGAGTCAATTAATATATTCATTTATTTATATTAATATTATTCAAGTTAAGTCACGATAAAACTATAATACAACTGACGAATTCAATATCGAACAATATGTTTCAACTATTTGTCTCTTTCCGTTGATGCGTGATATTCTATACTTAATGTCTGGAGAAATCTGGACATTTCTATCGTACCTATAAGTATTGAATGATATAGTACATCTAAAGGTACTCTATATTATAACATCAGATATAGATTAATAGATAAAATAGAAGACATTTGATTTTAATAATGAATTACTGTTTTACTCAATCCTGACGATTTATCCAATGGCTGATTTCTAAAAACACGAGTAAACTAAACATTTTTTCGATGGCAATTTCAGTTAAATATACTAATGTTGATACATCGCTCCTCAAGTGTTTGTTATAGATAACTATTATTTCATTTGATTTATATTTAAAATTCAAAATGTATAACCAAAACCATCAACTTATAATTTATTCCAAGTTGCAATAACGTTGACGATAAAATGCCGTTTAAACATTAAAGTCAGATCGTTATACGTCAGTCCTGAACTAAACACTTTTGTTCCACTATAAGTTCAGTTATTCCCATTGAAACAGTTACTTGTTGTGATGGACTCATCTCAGATCATGTAGTTTGTAAACTTTCCTAAGCTGTTGCAGTTGTGGTATAGTTGGCCAGTTCCTGAAATTCTACGAAAGCGTACTCAGATGACATGTCGAAATATATATTTTACAAATCACGATCAAATAGATCCCGAACAAGGATAATATTACTATGTTGTAGTTCGTACCCATCATTCGTATTAGAATTGGGCGGAAACTATCCGAATAATATTATAACTCACTATAGTCAATACAAATAGTGAGTCTACTATAGACGGATATAATATATTGATAATATTTTAACAAATTACAGATTTTTGTATCTGAAGTTTTCCAAGTATAATAATTGATTATAATACTTTATGTTATTTTTTATAGGTATTTCAAATACATTTATCTATACGTATTTTGTATGTATTATTTGATTCGATTTTTAAAACTTACGTTTAAAATTATTAATTAATTGTTGACGGTTAATTTACTTACTTTTTTTGTCATCAGATGGTGACCAATAATTATTTGTCAACGGTTAATATATTATGCATTATTTTTATATCTGCTCTCTACTCAGGTTGTTCACTAATAGATTTATAGTAAGTACCTATATACTAATTCATTGGAAAAAATAAAAGTGGTTTTATAAATTCATAAATATTTTCAATTTAACAATATTTTAACGAGAATATAGTGAATACAATTTACTTTAAATTATTTTTTACCTCTTATGAATGTTGAAAAAAATATAGAAAGCCTTTCGTGGACACGATTTATATAATTAATTAATAGCTCGAGTTTATTCAGGATTATTTTTCATTAAAGCGTAGACGTCAGATAGGATCAATGGAGTACGTACGCAGTTGAGTTTTATTGCTTGGATTTTAATTTCAATCCAAGTATGAAACCTCACTACTCTTATAACTACTATAAAAGTCAGTTTCGTTTCAGTCTGAAACATTTATTCGCCAAGCACAATAATAATAATTACATAAAAGAGTACTTTAGGAAATACCCAAAGGATTTGAATAATAATTAATATGAATTATGGCTGAGTGTGCATCAGTTTTATTATAAAAATGTTGGTGCAGTTTGCACCACCAGTATATTAAGGAAGTGGGTGGCTTGTTGAACATAGTTTCAGTTTTAAATAAAGAAATCTACGATAATCTTAGTTGAAGTAGTTATTTTTGGGTTCGGGTTGTATAGGTGGGACGGTTTGTGGCTATGAGTGTTACTCATCATGATATTTTATCTAATACTTTAACACCACCTCTAGAGTGTATCCGATTTATCTTCTGAATTCAACTATTCAAGACGTTTACGTAATTTAGAAGTTCAGAGTTAATAATAATTATAAGCCAACGGCTGGTACCAAAAAAAAAAAAAAAAAAAAATTAAAATCCGTTAATAATTAATTTTAAACATAAGTTTTAGTGATCGGATCAAAGATTATAATATAGTACGCAATATGTATACAAAAATGTATCTGGAAAACATTGTATAACAACCATATGAATAGGTAGCATCCAGTATTTAAATTAAAAAAATTAAATCTGAAATTGATTTCAAATATTTTATATTACTTATTCAAACCAAATATAGATTATAATAATTTTATGTTAAAGAGGAAACTGTAGAATATTTAAAATACATGATGTTATAAATTTGAATCTAATACATACCTAAATCTAAACGAATCGATATAAAAACATTTCACTGCGCAGTTAGTGAAATATATTTATGTTTTAAATTCCAGTTTAAATGTGGGTAAATAAAAAAAATCGTGCGTTCGATTCCTGACATATTATGTTGGTTGTATGTGTATAGGTTATATTATTCCAATGGATTTTTCTTGTAAGGGATTCAGACAATCAGGATTTTAATGATCGGTACAATGTTTAACCTGTATTGATATCAGCTATAGGTAGGTACATACTAAGATATTTTTTTGTTCTCAAATGATTTTAGATACGTAAGATATACGCTGTGTAAAGAAACATAATTCAACCGACGACAAGTTTGTTCACAGTGACTGCCCGCACCTGTTAAGTGGTTAGTGCCATTAAATATGCAAATCACAACACTTTAAATTCCCCCCCCCGCCATTGTATCTGAAAAAAGTTATCACTGTTTGTAGTTTTACCTTTTAAATAATAAAACATTATTTAAGAAACATCGGGTTTCTCAATATTAAAAAATAAAATTCTTAATCAACCTTTTTGTTTTTATTTTAAGTTAAGTAAGTTTGTATGTTTACTTACAGTACCTATATCGTTATTTATATAAGTGAAGAAGTTTAAAATAAACACTGTAGCAAGTTTCAAGAAATCTATAACGTAAGTAGGTTATACAATCATTTTATTTATTTTTTACACACTTTAAAAGATAAACCCATTTTTCATGTGTAATTAAATAAACAAATATTATTTTACATACATTCTACTTACATTATTCTTTTGCATTTCAAATATTCAATCAAACATATTGGATGATCCACAATATTGTTATATTTTTAAAGCAATCGAGAAACTAGTCATGTTATGAATGGACTGATTATTGTATGATAGTAAAGAAAGGAAAATATTGATTTTTAATCAAAGAATTCGGTTAAAATATGGGTATTTCGTCTTCTACCACGTGTAATTTTATCAAACAAATATATTTAGGAAAGAAATACATTTAGAAAATATGTTACATTTAGATTTTAAAGAAGAAATTTAAACCCAGGAAGATTTTCCCCATCATAAATTTCATCACTGTTATGAAAAATGTATGGTATGATATTTCGTTGTTATTAATTAATTATAATATAACAATATTGTTTTAAAAAACAAGGAATAAAGAAAAAGCAATTATGTTTAACAAGACGCGACTTATTAAATGTCTTAATAATTAATTACCTCTATATAAAAACCAATGACGTGTCATATTACACCTCCACTATATTGATATATTTAAAATTTTATTTTTATGACAAGATCAAAGGGTCAGTTAAACTGTGTTTCTGGATTTCCCATACCTAGGGTTTTGTATGTTAATAAATACCAATGCCGAGCTTTTTTGAACATAAATAAATGCTACGCGAAAATATCTATATTTTTTTTTTTACATTATACTGTTTTGAGAAAATTATTTGTTGAAATGAATTATTCACAGTCCATATTTTAAAAGGAAACAAAATACTCTAGAGTAGACATTTTTATTTTCAGAGTCTCATTTGTCTTTTACTAAATATAAAATATTACACTCAAGTTATGATTAAAATAAAAACTCCCGAAAAAATGTTGCTTTTATATATTTTCAGGTCATCGAATAACACTGAAGTACTTTAATGATTACACTTGGGTATTTTTTCATTCTCAAGATACTAAAATTATAAAACATTTACCGTAGTAAATGAAAAACAATTGAATATTTGTCTGGATATAATTGCTGTTAGTGTTTAAGTAAAGTCAAATATTTGATTGTTTTTCTTCGAATTTTATGTTTATTATGTTGGCTGTATAATTTAATTTAATCAATAATCCATATGGGTAAATAAATACAGATTATAATATAAATTATATTATAGTATTATATATAAATTAAACAAAAACGTGTTAAATATACCTTATATTGTATAATATGAAAAAAAACACTGTTTTTAATATAAAAACAAATTAGCTTTTTAATATAAACTTACTACAAGCTACTATATCTACTTATATTTATTTAAAACGTTAAAAATATTATAATTAAAACAGGGTAGATATATCATATATGTCATCTCATTTTCTAGTTGTATGGATATTTCGTATTCGTTTTAAGTACTCTGTCGACCTAAATCCTCAGAATGTAGATACCATATGTGTGGCATAATAAAGTAATAAAACGAATTAGAATACATCTAAAACTTAACAATCAATTCTTAATTCTGAATAAAACTGTATTTTTTATATTGATGTATAATAGTGAACAACTTTTTAAAAATAATTTTGGTAATTTAACAGGGCTTATATAATTTTATTATCGTTCTGTCATTGTAGGTTTAAAGACTTAATGCCGTATTCATAGTCGATGCTTAAGAATAAGTATTGCTTAAGCTATACTTTTGACTTAAAATAGGTTCATAAACGAGACTTTGGCTAAGGAAAGAAAAAGTATTACTTAAATAATGAAGGTTGGACCTACCTTAAGCATTTCTTTAAGTTGTCATCACAAATTTTTAAATTATCAAAATTAGCTTAAGCAATAATTATTTTTAAGCATCGACAATATCTGAATACGGCCCTAACTTTTCATTAAATTGCCACTTGTAAGAATTGTATAATAATATACACAACAAATTCTGAATCTATCGACAGTGGTTTGTTTTGAATGCTAACTTACGCCTAGCTCTAAAAAAAAGAGAGAAACAATAACAATGTATACTAGTTATTATACAATTATATACGGTGTGTATGGATTTCACGGGTCCTTTAGTTTGTTGCAATTTATCAGATGTGTTCTCGAAAAGTTCAGAAATAAAAATCAAGTACAATGTACCAGTATATGGGGAGATGAGCGCTTATACAAGCTGGTGTGGAGCGTCTGGCACTGTAATAATATGTCCCTCGTCGTCAACGAGTTTTGAACTTTTATCGAGAAAATCAAGCTAACGGCCGAGTGTTTCGTGAACCGGGAGAGGTAAATCGTCGATTATGTCTCGGGGAGAGGGCGAGGGGAGATTGTTGTTTGGACTGGAAGGGTGCCAATCGTCCTCGGTCCGATTGACTTTCTCGATCGACGGTCTTCCATCTCACACCAACCACAAGCAACGAAAACCAATGATAACAGCTACAACTATACGACCCAAAACATTTAAATGTCAATTATACGTGTTTTAGGTTTCTATAAAATATCATAGATAATATACTCTATTGCGACTATTATTATAATACTCATATTTGCACTAATTTGCACAATCAAATCTTCTATCATACGGTTTAACCACGTAGTCGTAATAGATTTGATGAGAAACTATGTAATCTCGGTGGTAGGTACTTCACTTTGAGCTCACAAACTCGGTGCGGAAATCACCACGATAACGTGCATGTTCGTGCGGTATATTATCTTCCTCAATTATTGTTTTTGTTGTTATTATTATTATTATTATCATCATCCGTCCACGAAGCCACCAATTTGGATAGTGAACGAATGTGTGTAACATTCACGTCACAACTAGTGCAGTGTTACCTATGCGTTTCTACACACGTAGGCGTGTCCAAGTATATAAGTTCCTGGACGACGAAGAACGGGGTGTATGGTTTTATACAAAAACTGTGGGCCGCCGTGGATTAAAAATATTATAAACCTACTCATTCACAGCGTATAAATTTATATAAAAAAAAAAAAAAAACGAAAACAAAGGCCACTCTATCCTGTGTATTTATTAATGCGTGTGTGTGTAATATATATATAATAATAACATGCTAAGACGCATACGTGCATTTATATTATAATACATGTATAGTGTATACGATATACGCGATTGCAGCGGTGTCGTTAATGGGACCACGCCTGTCCGGCCACCGCCACTGCAGCAGCTCATATTATATACCTTTCTTAATTGGTTTTTTTTTCCTCTATACTCTCTCGTCCCATGTGTGTGTCTTACTCGGCCATCTGCCGCGGGCGTGACCGGAAACTCTGAATAGTAGCCGAGGCAGTAGTACCTATACCACTAGTAGTAGTAGTAGTAATAGTTGTAGTAGTAATAGAAGTTATAGTATTGAATATAGTGGCGACGCAGATCGCCCTTTTCCCCACATATAGTGTATACCTCGCCACCTTGCACACGTCCGACGTCGGGGGGATGAAAGCAACGGCTCGGTGGCATGTGGAAAGTCGACTCGTTAAGTATTTTTATCTTATGCAAACCGCAACTTGGGTCAAAGTTTTTTAGACGGCAAAAATATCGTCAAATTCGAAACAACTCTCATGTGCACCGTGACGGTTCTGGTGTGATACGCAAATGATCGGACAGACGAACCTGATCCCTGCACCAGTCCGTGACACGAACAGCCCTGTATTAGTTTCAGGTCGATATCTCTGCAGGTGTTATACGGTGTATGTTTACAAATTTCACCGATGGCCTTGTCGGACTTATCGTCATCACTCACCAAACTCAAAAACTATAGATCAACTAATGTTCGCTGTTCGATGTATAATATTATAGCATTAATGCATTTTTCGTTAGTTTCCGTGAACGTACACTAAAATTACAAGAAAATTGTGAAAAAAAAATGGACTAAAAACTTATAATTTATTTCGTATGAATATATTATTACGTACCCAGTAGTAGTAATTTAGTTATTTGATTTCAGTAGATAAATGTTTTATCGTAACAGTAAATAAAATATAACGTGACATTTATTGTTTGAACATCAAATTATTTTCTACGCTATAACACTTATAAGTTATAACGTAGACACTAGACACAATATTATAGTGTGTGTGCTCTATTCAAGATTTAATTTGTTATTTTTAAAGTCGTCAATAAATGTACTATAGAATCATAAAATAATTGATGTAATTCACGATCTGTATTGGATATCGATCACGAGTAGAGCAGGGAACCTATGCTATTATATAATATCCCAACTAAGTGTGTAATCTATTGATTTTACAATTATGTGTTTTCCCCCGGTTAACACTTGTTAAGGTAGTAAAATATACTTGAAATTTTCGGTGTACCATATGAAATCGCTCGTAAATTACTTTTATGTGGCATTTTGATAATGTAAAAGTGAAAAATTACCATTATTTCAACTTTCAAGTATGGTGTTCATAAAAGCTTAGAATATATTTTAGAATTGAAATTTCGCTCTATTCATATAACGATGATTATAATATTGTTTAACCTTATTAGTTATTAAAGTTTCTATAAGTCTAAGAATAAATCACATTTTCATACATTTCTTTTTCTTTTATAAAATCAAAATCATAATTTTAGTACAAAATCAAGGTGTTTATTCGAGGTCATAATTGAAGGGAAAAGTCACTATAAAAATTTCAAAAACCGTAGTTGTACGATAATTTTATTTATAATGTTTTAAAGTTTTTAACACGATGTGATTTATTCATCAGCGAGTGTGAGCTCATCTCTGGATCGCTTATGTAATAATAATATGATGATGATGATTCATCGTCGCTTTTAAATTTAAAACGAAAACACAACTCTATAATAACACACCCTCCCATTATCCCGACTTCGCGCCTGTTATTTTTTATGCCGTAATCATCGTACATCTCGAATCTAATTAATCTCGTTATTTTACGCTGGCATTAATATTTTAGTTCCTGAATAATAATACAAATAGTGTAATTATAATATTATAACAAAGCGTATGTTTAATTAGAAAAATTGACGTTTCGTAGGACTCGAGAGAATGGTTGAAGAGTAGGATACTCTCCATTAGTGCAACAGTGGAAATCAGACAGTAGTTACAAGTAGCAGATGGTTGTTAAAATGTTGTATTGATGATACTTGATATTCACTGAAATGACGGTTGAATAAAATAGCTGTACAAGATATTATATCAAACGAAAACAAACTCGAAATCACTAAACAGAGATAATTATGCAAATCATATATAGTTTAATAATTAATACTAAGAATATATTATGACTTCATTATTCAACTCTGAATTTAACCGCTATTAAAACTTTTTCTTTTTTTTTTATATATAAAGTATCAACATCAAAAACGTCAAAATATTATTCGTCATTAATTTAATTCTAAAGGCTTTTAACGTTTACAATTTTATATTTTTTTTTTTTCAAAAACGGGTTTAATAATAAATGTTAATATTATTTAACGTAGAATATAATAAGTAAGTTATTATGTATTCAAAACGAATTGAGAAACGTACTAGAATGGATTTCCCGTTTTGTTGAACGTGAATGAAATTATTTGAAAATAACTAAAATGTAATATTTTAATGTTAATTGTACATTACGCCATTAGGGTTTTAATTTTGATAAATATAGTATGGTTTAAAATAATAAAACAATTTAAGAAATTGATTACTTACCAAAAAACCGGAACTTTAAACTGCTAAATCATTTCTTGAACGTTACGTCTTCATTATCTTTATTTTAAGTAACTATAGTGAATGCAATAATTATATACCATTTTAACTAAAGAAAAAATATTAATGAAGGTAATTTAAAAATCAACTCATATATCTATTGTTAAAAAGTAACAATATTTACTACAAAATGTGGAGTTAAAGAATAACACATTATTTGTTTAAAATATTACATTTGGAAAAGCTACAACTTTAGATTACGTATGTAGGTACCTGAACAGAATTGTTTATAGCAAATTGTTTTTTTAATTCATCAATGTGTTTAAAACCATAGATTGGAATTATCAAACTGTCTCTTTGGACCATCATAATATATTCTTATGCCCCTAGTTCATAATATATATTATATAAGTCATAACTAGTATACATAAGTTATTATATATTGTATAGTAATATAATAATATTATATGGATAAGGGTATGATTTAAGAGTATTGATTTTATAGCACACATCGTCACGCCATAAACAATATATTAATATTATATTTATATATAAAAAGATTCGTATTGGACATTAATTTATGCACCTTTGAGTAAGATACAATATTGTCACTTTTTAAAAACGGTCTGAAATTGTTTCTACGGAATGATAAACATCTTATGAAAAACATATGTTATTTTGTTTATGGAATTCAGCGGCGTGCCTAAAGAAATATGAAAATTACCACTTAAAAATGCATCCGATATTACGTTTTAATTGTGTAGAGGTGTCACATGAAACCTCTTGAGTTTTTCTACCGATCAGAAAAATAAAAAAAAAAGCAGTGTGCCTAATATTGTACTTATTTCGCAGGAATACGGGAGACCGTATAATTACCTATTATAGAATTTAAAATTTAACTGTACTGTCTCGCTTAACCGAGCAAAAAATGGAAACTAAGAAAAATTGCCCCGAAAAAACGTCAGAGCTGAGTGAGGAAATTCGAAGTAGCAAGGCAAAAACCTATTGCTGCTAAGTTGCAAAAAATATGTGTGCACCATTTGCCATTTGCGGAGGAGAAAAAAAAATAGTCTATAACCATAAAACCACGAACTCGTAATAAAAATAAATGATCGCAGAGGGTGTTTTCGAGACGCGGCGCAATATAAATTACGATTTTAAAATATGAATACACCCATAATTTTTTTAAACGTAAAACCTAGCCGGTGTAGAAATTTTGTGGTTTGTGTATACCGTGTATGTGTATAATATTTTATCATATTGTTATAGGCATATCATGATATTATGATATATAATACGAGTTTTTTTTTGGGGGGGGGAAGCGAGGGGAGTTCACCAGCAGCGGTTATATGATTTCCGACGAGACAAAAATTCTCCAGAATAGTTTTCGTTATTGTTACACTATAAAGAAGACGAATAGTCACTGCTGATGTGTCGCTGGGAAACCATGCTGTGACACACTTTCCATTGTGACTTCTAGGTGGAAAAACAAAGTTGACAGAATATAATGACGCAGTAAAAGAGTTTTCTAGCTACCGACGAGCAGTTTATAAGCTTATATCATATACTATAATATAATATTATACTTGATCAATATTTACTCGACCAAACAAATACAATGAAAATTGCAATATTAAAGTTATATTGAATATCGTCCATAATATTAACAACATATATAAGGTTAGGTTAGGCTAACCTAACATTTAGAACACAATTCGTGCATGTGAATTATACTTTTTAAAATTATATTTTATTGTATTATTATAAACATGCACATAATATTATATATTATTATGTTCCATAGTATAAAGTAATTTTTATTTTTGAGAAGTAATTTAATCCAAGACGTATACATATTAGTACAATCGTTTGATAATCATAATAATATATAGTTAATTATATAATATTATATTTGTAAAAAAAAAAAACCATTCATTTTGCATTAAAACGCTTTTGTTGATGATAATACATTTATTATGTTTATTTGTAATTGTTGGTGAAAAATATATTTTGCAATATACAAATAATATTATAATATAGACAAAATAATATTATAGTGTCTTGTCAAATACCAACTACCCGTGTAAGAAAAATACAAGTTCTCCATATTATCATTTTTTAAAGCTTTATAAAAATAATAAAATAATTCCAATATGATGTACTTACTAATATTAAATAATATTATGTTCACCTGAATCTTATTACAACTACCACGGATCCACCACCTACCCCTGCATCATCATTTATTAATGCATCTAAATTCCAAATGCATTTAATAATAGTTAAATATTGTTGTACAATGAATCAATAAGTATTGAATATTACCTAATGACCTATAAGTTGGCTATAACTCAATAGTCATCTACCATTTAAAGCTTATTCACGAGTGTTTTTATTTTGTAATAATCACGGTCAAAATATACTATTATATTGTATCATTTCATATTTGTCTTGCTACTTTCACATGTAGACATAATACTGTCAGACATTGAGACGTGTGAAAAACCTGCACCTTTGCCTATATTATATGGTAGAATTTGCGACCGCGATTTAAAGTTAGGTGTAATAATTAGATACTATATTATATTTAATTTATATGTTAATAATTTCAGATAAGAATTTCTAAAAGTTTTCCCCAAGTAATTATCAACTCATAAAGTTCGTATACTTTGTAGACATATTAATGGATTATTTAAATAACTTGTAATGATTAAAATAGAATTATTAATATTGTTGCTAACATAACAAAACTAAGATATTGACTACTTCAATTCGATTTTCATGCTTTACCATTTAAACCCTATAAGCTATAGTCTTCTACACACGAGAGATCCAACTGTGACGTCATCGTCCTAGTGTATATTAACTGAGATATGCCTAATTTCCGATAGATTTTAGGTGCAGATCGATGTCTCCTTAAAATGAATACACCGTATTGCCGTTATTATTAATAACGGTATTTCATAAATAGCAATTTTAACTGATTTTAAAGTAAAAAATAAACAAAAGAATTTTGAATTTAATTATAAAATAATGAGCGAGGACGGTGTCGGATGTTTTGTTGAGAAAGCTAAAATAAAAACGAAGAAAAAGAGCAATCTTTTTAATAAGGAGCTTCGTCAGAAATAACTAAGTTAACGATAAAAGCTCTACGTAAGACAAAAATCACCATTACACCCAGTGATGTCGTACGGTAGTGCTCCATCGGTCAGTGAGTGACGGTAATAGGGTGTGGAGGGGTGTGGGTGTGAAAAGAATGGCAGGCGTTGGCATTTTAATTAGTTTAGTAGACGAACTCTCAGTAGATGACATAGATATATAACGCAGTTTTCCACGAAAAACAATAAGGTGTTGAATATGAAACCCACGACCTACAAGTCGGAAAAACGAACTTCGTATATTAATATTCTATGAAGTGATTTCAAATGATTTTTCAGGTTGGACGGAAAAGAAATAACTCACTAACATATATATATTATTTACAGTATAATATATTATATTATATTATATTATATTATATAAGGAAACTTTCTAGAATAATCGTATGGCAGGACAATCAAATCGCATCGAGTAACCATAGAAAATATCCGGGTTTTTTTTAAGCAAAGTAATAACGTATAAATACAAAATTACATAAAAATACAACAATAACTCACTGTGTGACTAAATATGAGAGAAAATAATTAACATATTACAATGATTTTATGAACGAATTAATTTATGAATCGTTAAATAAAATACCATATACTGACCAATCGTTCCAAATGCCCACGTCACTTCACGATATAATACATATTACATTTACATATGCCTACACACACATATATATATATAATAATTTATAATAACATAATATTTAAATAGAGAACTAAATACTTTATTTCAGTTGTGCATCCAATTTCCAGTGTCGTACATTTTGCATTTTTTTCGCACTTAGATCAATAAAAAAATGAAATTATTGAACTACAGTACATATTGTCTTATAGGTTAAATGGTAGCTTCAAAACTTATTCAGACCTGGGTTTAAAATAACGCTAGCCTGTACATAGTATTTTTCCGGTTTTGTAATTGATTGAACTATATAAGTGACACATTGATTGGTGATTACATATTGATGGTTAATGGGTAAATTATATATATTTGAAAGTTTAAATTTTAAGATAACATTTGATATTGATTTAGTCAAAATACAACCATTTTAAACTTACATATTATCATAGTTGCGTCATACATAAAAAACCGTGTGAAATTTCGGTATTTATATTATAATATGATGGTTTTCATAGTATGTGACTAGTAAATCACTAAGATCTGTTTATTTCTGAGCTTGTAATTTTTTATAATATTTCGTTTTATTGTATTCAATCGTGATTTTTGCTGTGCCATGTAAGACAACTCATAAAATAAAATATTTTTGAAGATCATTTCATGGACACCGAGAATGGAGTAACTGAATCGATGTAATGAAACATTCAACAATTTATGGGCATCTATGGACTTTAATGAAACACTCTTATGATAATACAAGTTCTCTCTTGTCCCATATTCCGTAAGGCAAGTCATAACTATCAATATTAATTAATTGTTGAAATGAGTAAGAATAGATTTTGTATTCACAAGATGTTATGTTTTTTTTTTAACAAGATAATTTTATTTAATAATCAGTTTCCTGGTTATTATAATTTGGTTTATAAGTTTTCATTTTTATATTTATATTGAAGTTTATTTTTAAACATAATAACTAAGAAGCCTTGTAAAATCATAATTTATAATTTATGAGTATAACTCACTTTATAGTCTAATAAATCCGATTAAAAAATAAAAATAATAATTTTATGACTGGGTGAATTTAAATATTTTAATAAGCATTATTTGATTATTTTTACAAAGCTATTATGTATGTATGTTTTACCATAATGATTATTTTAAAGACTCCAATTATGATTGATTCGCATGTTATGATATATTGCAATACTTAACTTTCAATGGCCTTTACTAAAGTCACTTCTCAATAAATCAGGGATCTACTTAATTAAATAACAATTATCATAAATATACACGTACCTAAGCTAATTATATAATATCATAGCTATATCTTAGCGGTTGTAATATACATCGATGACCAAATGTCGTCAGAAAGTTTGATGAATAACCCAAAATTGTCATGATATTATGATAGGTTTTGAGTATGTATACCTAAGTTATATTCCAAAATATACATAAGCTGCGTTATATTAGTACTTATATTTATATATTAGTGACTTAACCATTGCAAAGAGGTTATAGAGATAACGAGACAAGGATAATAATAAATTGTTTTTCTGAGTGTTCAACATAATTAATTTTGATATTTGCACATTACTATCATATAAATTATTCATGTATACTAATATAAAGTTATGTGGTTGTTCAATATATATATATTGTTATGATTTTAATTTAATCTGACAAAACTAAAACACAGTCGTAACGCTACAAATATTTTATTATTAACTCTATTAATTTGATTAATACTGATACTCTTATACTGCAGTACTCACCACTCGGCACACATAGTTTGAAGAGTTAATAAAATACAAGTCTTCCAATTTATCAGCTCAAAAAATGTTTGCCACTTGAAGAAAAAAAAAAATTGCTCTGAAAAATTATCTTAAAGTCCAGAGAGAAGATTGCGCTTGGCAGTGATAGAATTCTCTTGATTTCAGGGTGTCGGAGTTCTTACCCACTGCACTCTGCATACGGTATTTGGAAACGTTCCCGAAATATTCCCGAATCGTTTTGAAAACGACGTATTCTAAAGAAGAAAATATCGTTTAAATGTTCCCAAAACATTCCAATAACATTGTCATCTCTCAAACGCCGTCTGGGCCCCTTGTAATTCGGTGGGTGGTGTGGGAGGCGTGTTGTGCAATAGCTGCTAGCGGCCGGCGTCCACGATTCACGACCAAGGGTGGACGGTATAGTGGACAACAAAGGGGGTAAATTATAATTTATTATACGCTTATAAATTATTATTACACACGCAGTGTGCCACTAATCGTTGACGTCGAGCAGAAGAAGAGGTACTCGGCCGGCCGGGCACGTCGTCCCATTCGATGTTCGCCATAAATAATTGCTCCACAACCCATTATGCTCCGACGATTCTCCTTGGCCGATAACATCCTCTCCGTCTCCACCACGGCCGCATACACAATACGGCAGACCACTCAGGACTTTGACGTCCCCCCCGAGAACTGCAGTACGTATTATATGATATATATGATATTATTATGTATACATAATAATATTATAATGTTGTTCTCGACAAATGACGACGACGACGCTCCCAAAACGTCAGCCATTGTGCGCGGTTTGGATTCGATCCATTCCACAAATACTTCTCGGCATAATTCGGCATGACTACGGTCGTGACGGTGTCACTATGACTCGCCACTCGTACATCTGATTACCTATTTAATAGTGTCGAGTACAATAACACAGATATTTTGATCGACGTCGCATTGACTAAAACATTAGTATATAGGTAAGTTATACCAACGTGTCAATAGTGGCATGCGATTCTTGGACGTTCAAAACGCCCGCGCCAACGTCGTAGATCACACGACTGCGTCGCGTACAGCGGACATCATAATATATATTATAGTATAATCATAACTCATAATATTTTAAAATAATTAATGCCCAACCGATCTTTTGACACTACCATTATTATTAAGTCGATTTATCAAGTGGTCCATAGTATTATGGTACGGCTTCTGTTTCCAGATGTCTTCAGATATCCTCTCTCCGTATATAGAGATAACGATGTAATATTTGAATATGATACCTATGATAGGAGGTATCAATATGTTATTTATATAACTATTATAAATACTAAGCAAAATTCTACAGGTACCTATAGAATATATTATATTATATAATAATGAAGAAAATA
>WHPZ01582795.1:0-12206 GCA_016617965.1 Macrosiphum rosae | reverse complement strand
TAAATATAGGTAACTATAATATACATTAAAATATACTCAATTTAAAGCAAAACGTATACGAAATTACGGGAAAATACGATAAGCTACAAGCTGATAATAGTACCTATCCCGACTCGTTGTTATATTTTTATGTATATTAATTATGTATTATTGACGTGTATCTATGTGTATGATTTGGTATATATAGATTTATATTGTACAAATATTTTTAATATTGTCGTTCATTGTATAATTTTTTGTATTGACTGAAAAAATCTATTTATAATATATTATATCTTCATAAAAGTATCCGGGAAAATTATTAGCAAAGAATTTTTAAAATCAGTTTCTTATTATTACAGTAAAACATAAAAAATCTATTTATAATACATATTATTTTCATTAAAGTATTTTTATAATATTATAATATTAATATTAATATATAAAATATAAATATTAAAAACATATTAATATTAGAATAATATTATAAACCCTGAAAATAATTGATCGCAATTGGTCTATCTATCCATAAAAGACGGAGCGCAATTGGTATATCGACCCAAAAAAGACAGAGCGCAATTGGTATATTAAAAGGTCATTGGTAAACTCCCGTATTGAGTAGGTATATTAGTGGATACCACAATAAAACACCTTTAAATTTAAAAAAAAAATGTATGATAAAAGTTGAACATTTTTGAAGATATGATTATGTACCTACCATACATCATCAAAATTTAAATGTGCGGTAGAGTTTTGTTTAAAAAAAAATTGAATTACCCATAAATAAAAAATTTAAAAATTTAGACCACCCTTTAATGGATTTTTTTCATAATTTAAGTACCTACTTAAGGTAAGCGTATGCCGTATACTGTTATAAGTTATAACTTATATATTATGAGGCCAACCGTCCAACCAGTTACTTCCCCACAGGACACATTGTATATTTTGTATAGAGACTTAAAGTACTGTATAGATTAAGGCTAGGACTTGATGTTTTCGGAGACTATTCTTCTCCAGATATCAGAATATCAGAGACTATCGTCTATCTGCCATCGCGTCAATGTGGGCTCGCTAGTACTCTGCCTGATTGCCTAAATGCTTCAGTCTCGATTGATGATCAATAGCATGAATGTATGATATAACTTAATGTCTCAATATAAGTATGAAACCAGTACCTAACCAGTAACCACATACTTTATGAAACTAGTCTTTTCAATTTATCATAAAATCGGTGATATAATTATAACATTTATTTTTATTCCCATAATTGATTGTTCTAACCATGGTCCAAGAGCCATGGCTCAATAATTCTTTATTCATGCTTCTAACACTTCCAGAGGCGTTCTCAGGATTTTTAATTGGAGGGGGAGGAAATTTGGCACTAAAAAAGGCCATGGGGGATTTACCCCTGAAAACGCCCATGAACACTCTAATCCGTGTATTTCAAATTACAGTTGTTCAAATAAACATTTGTTTTAAATTTGAAAAATATATTGTGTAATAAAAATCCATTGGTACAAATTCAATTTGGAATAAATATAGCTTGGAACAATTATAGGCGGCAGCGCCTAAATTATCTTACCAAATACTGACCAATTGACCTCAGCTTGATATAATCACAGAACAATAATGGATACTTTTATCTATGCTAGTACATACATATACGCTTGTACATAGTGGCGTATCTACAGGGGTCATATCCCCCCGGAGATCAATTCTTTTACACAATACAACATGTATATAATAATATGAATATAACATGTGTATACTGAATGTCTATTAAAAATTGAATATCCCCCTTGAAAAAATCCTAGATACGCTACAATTTAACTGCCTGACCGCGATTTTCGTAGTGCGTAATGCGTAGTGGGTAATGCGACTAATGCGTAGTGCGTAGTCACGACGGTACTACAGCAAGTAGCAACAGCATACTCCACTACTTCAGTACTCTACCCCCTACTGAGTCACCAAGTTGCACACCCCGTGGACTTGTCACTTGTGACCGGCGATCATCTCCTCGTCAACAGTCATCACTTTCCGAACTCGTAACTGCAGTCTGCAAGCAACAAGTTCACTATTCAGTATCAGCGCTAATAGTTTAATACACAATCCGTTGTTAGAAATGTCTGTTATCACTGTTATCAGTATCACGTCGTCGTCCTAATGAGTAATGGTTGGCGACGGTGACGGCATGTTCTATACTGCCCTATGGTAATATTGGTTATTACTTATTATTATTATATTATTGAATTCAGTTCATATACGATGTACCTAGTACAATTGTAGTACCTACTTGTAACTTGTATAGATGTATGATACAAGCATACCAAAAAGATTAATTAATTATTGTTACAATGTTGCTAGTTGTTAGACATAACACGTAAAGTAATAATATGTTTCAGGACTGTGAGTTACAACAGTGTGGTTGAGTCTAAACTCTAAAGACCGTGATTTTAAGTTTTATTGTTTTTTCTCTATAATTATTACTTGCTTTTTTTTCCAAATAACGTACGTTCGGCTTATATTCGTTTAACATCTACGTTTTAATTTTTATCCTCGGTGTATTAATGTTCGTTTTTTGAAATATTTTCTATATTATAGTAGTTGGATAACGCATGCCGAGTTACGTGACCAATTGCTACAGCTTGTACGAAATGATCAGTATCGAACTCAATATATGACTCGTTTAATTCTACAAACTGTTTAATAAAAATCAATATCGACTAGCTGCTACTAACTATGCGCTGAGCTTAGTCGTTGTTTAACTTAACCATCTATAAGATGCGCACGTGAACATTGTAAAGCATTATTTTTTATTTTTTAACTGCAAACTTCTCGAGTGTTCACTTAATCATCAAAACACATTTTGCAGATTCCTCGCAAAAAATGGGTGACCCGAATTGGACGAATTCGGCCGTGCCCAAACGTCTTCCAGATAAAGTGTCACAGTTGTATTACTCGTATGGCCTGTTCTGTGCTTCTCATCCCATCATTTCATTAACAATTTCTACTGTAATTGTTGTTGTATGCAGGTAATTGATCTACATTTATTTTTTCAATTATTATAAATAATCATTCTTTATTCACAGCAATAACATGTCAAAATAATTAAATTTTCATAAGTACTTATTTATTTCATTTATTGTATAATTATTAATCGTATTATGTATATCATATTAGTCATATTTATTTATGAAATAAGTTACACTTGGAAATATTTTTATTAAAAAAAAAGCTATCATATTTCCAACAGGTGTTGCTTTTTGTTATATATGTAATGTTAAACTTAATTTATCAAAATTTTAAACAATATTTTATATAATTAATAATATTATAATTTGTGTAATAAATTTTATTGTTTTAGCTTATCATTGTTTGGATTGCCATTGTTTAGCAATGTAGTACAATCAACCATAACATCTTCTTATAAGCCAGATAATATAACAAATCGATTGTTTAACGGACAACCCAGTGTGTATATTCAACAAGTAACCTATTTTAAATAACCTAGTATACTGCTATTTAAATTTAAAATCTTTATTTTTTAATTATATTATTTTGTGGTTCTTTATAGATAGTTATGAGATCAATGGTTACCCCATGGTTGGATGATTTAGTTTTGTCAGACGCCTTCAGAGGCCCTTTAGCTGAATCATTCAAATTAGTTGAGATCATTAGAAACTATCAATTAGATAACAAGTACTTATTTGAAAAAAAATCTTGAATATTATTTGTAAATTAAAATATGTTTTATTCATCAGAATTTCTTTAAATGATGTCTGTCTACACATAGAAAACATTAATTCTGATATAAAAACATTGCCAGAGTTCAGTTGTTTAATTGTATCACCAACTAATCTGTGGCATCAAGATTTAGAAGAGTTCCGTACTGATAGTAGCATTGAAAAAACCATTTTTACTTATCAGGTATGTATTAATTCATAGTTATTGTATAACTTATTTTATTATAGCACCTTTTGTTTTTCAGAGCCCATCTCATATAAAAATTAGTATTCCGGAATTATTATTTGGTATGCCACTTAAAGAAACCGGAATCAGAAGATATTCTGTACATCCCCGACAAAGAGTTGTCCAATTTGCTGTTACAATATTTATGAAACAACTTGTACCACCGTAAATCACCTTTTTAATAAAATATTAATTAATATTAAAACAAGTTATTAATAGATATACCTAAGGCATAACCTTATAAATTGAATTGAAAGATAATTTTTTTATTTTTATTATTACAACGATTTTAATAAAAAATTATTATGATTTCTGTATGTAGTACCTAATAAGTAATAACACAAACATGTTTTAAACATAGGTACATAGAAGGATTGAAAACTCATTTGAAACAAATTTACCCTGTGCATGTTAAATCAAATCAAATTCTTTCAGACACGTCAACTTTACATATTTACTATCCTGGAGAAATAAATTATGAAACAATATTTTTTTTACTCTCGTGTTATATGCTTTTATTTGGGTACATTTATTACTCTATTAAAAAAATGGATATATTTGTCTCTAAGGTATAATATTTATTTATTTTACATTGTATGTTATATAATTTAAATCAAATTATTTTTATATTCTAGGTTGGAATTAGTTTTGGAGCTGTTTTCACGGTTATATCTACTCTTTTAACAACTATGGGGCTTTGTTTTTTATTTGGATTAGATTTTACTATAAATATTCAAAGTCAAATGGTAATTTTATTTATATTTTTATGTTAATTTATATTATTTTTCTTTACAATATTAATTTTATATAACTGTTTAGGTATTTCCTTATTTAGTTATTGTTGTTGGTCTGGAAAATATGTTGATCATAATAAAATCAGTGGGTTCGACAGCACCAAATTTAGATGTAAAAATAAGATTGGCCCAAGGTTTAAGTAAAGAAGGATGGGCCATAACTCAAAATCTTTTAATTGAAGTTACTATTTTAACTGGTGGATTATTGACTTTTGTTTCATCAATTCAAGTAATGTGATTTTATATTTTTACATTTTCATTTTATACTAATTTTGAATCAAATTTTTAGGAATTTTGTATATTTGCCATAGTGGGTTTGTTATGTGACTACTTTTTTCAAATGTTCTTTTTTCTTGCACTCATATCATTAAATATGAAATCAGTAGAAGATTCTACTTACCAAAAAACATATTATCCGTTTTCATTTGCTAATTTGGCCAATAAAATGCAAAAGTCTAATCCTCCGGCATTAAAACATTCAAGTCGTAGTGGTGTGATGTTAAAATCTGCTTCTCATCCACGCTTGAATGGTTTGCAGATAATGGCTTCTTTAGAAGATCCCCGACGCAGACCAATATCTAAACGTTTGAGATTCCTATATCTTTGGGCAGCTACAAGAATTGTTCAGCGAGTATTAATGATGGTTATGGTATTTTGGATATCTGGTATTATATATAACACAGAAACTGTGCAAGAGTTCTTTGATCTAAGAAAATCTGTAACTATTGAAGAACCATATATTCAAGAACGATCTAATATACATTTTCCTCTTGCATGGGAAGAGGGTCGTAGAGCTGTTATAATTGAAAACAAAGCTAGATTTACAGTAAAAGAAGAGCATCAGTCTAACAAAAAGGTGTTTTATTAATTAATAAATGATGATCATTACTTTAGGTGATATGTCTTATAACTAATTTTATAATTTTTATGTAAGGCTAATCAATCTCAAGAAAATGATTTACCATATTATGTGCAACTTCTAAATGCAGAAAAATGGCCCCATTGGCCTAGACTCTCTTGGTATAACTGGCAATTTTTATTAGGCATGTATAACATTAGTATTGCTGGATCCTATGTGTCGGTATTACAACCTATACATGTGGCTCATTCTGTGAAACCAGAGGAAGCAATGTCATTGCGTGAATCTCTAAACGATGCGGATAAATCATTTCCATCCCATTGGAAGTCATTTGCTGCTGCTCTTGACCCTTTTGATTTTGTTGGTATGTTCATAATATTACAACTGTTAAGATTAAAAATTGTTGTTGCTAAATATGCATTATAATTTATTTTAGATACTCACATTGTAGCGCCACTAGAAAGTAGAAAAGACATCAATGTTATTGATAAATCATCCGAGCCTTTTATACCTACTTCGCCATCAGAATTAATATTAATTGCCGTTCTATGTTTAATTAGCATATTAGTGCTAGTCTATACATTGATAATGTTGTATCGATGTGTCTGTAGTCGTAACTATGCTGAATGGAGAGCAGGGTGGAGCCATGATGTGAGTTATATACAGCATGACTCTGGTATACAAGTATGTATAGTTTATAATAGAGTTAAATTTTACATTATTTAAGTTTTGTAGATTTAAATTCTTGTTCAGGTTATATTAGAAGCAGTTCCAATTGAATTTAAAGGGCACACACAATCAATTGAATGTATTGCTACCTATGGAAATATTATTGTTAGTACATGCCTTGCTGGTTGTATTAATGTTTGGAATGCATTAACTGGTGAATTGATTAGTACCATTGATAGGTAAATTTCGTAAAAACAGTTAGGCAATTGTATTCATTTTTTTATACTAATATTTTTTTGATTTTATTTTAATGAAAACTAACTATACCTACTCATTGGTTTTTATAGAAAATTAAAAAGTATAAATTGACATGAAATATTTTATTGGTAGGATAGGAACACCGATATTGAACTAAAATCATTTGAAGTTAAGGCATTAACTTATTCATTAATTCTCATAAGTCATAACATTCTTTAAAAATATAATACGTAAAGGAATAATTAGTTATTCAATGTATTTGTAAATGCCTTAAAACAAAATTATTAAACCAGGGCTGGATTTAGGGAAAGGGGTGCTGGAAGTGCAGTCCAATGGTCCTACAGTTTTGTAGTACTTATTATTTAACAGTAAAATACAAAAAAATGTATTTAATTTATATTTATTAAACAATTATCTTATTTGATTATGGAGCCGTATTAGCTAATAGTGTAAATATCTTTTTATTAAATTTAGAAAAAAAAAACAAAGTAATATGGAACTTTATTTTTTCATTTAAATTTAAATTTTTATCAAACAAATAATAGTTACTTTTGTATTACACATAGTATGTAATATCCGTTAAATAAAAATAAAATAATGAGTGATGCACTGGAGTTCAGGAATAAGACAAGTTTTTGCGCCCTCCATCGTCAATCGTAATACTATTACCTAATGTGTTTATAAAAAAATATTTATGGGAATTGTATGTGAAAATTGTAATTTAATGGTCAACGAAAAAATATTAGATCTGTTTACTATTAAACCTACAAAATACACAAGTTTTATTATAGAGTATAGTTGTTGCTTGTTATTAAGTAAATAAGGTAATCATTTTCCACAAATATGATATTACTTACCCAATTTGATTAATTTATAATTTATTTAGTAAAATACTAAAATTAGTAAGTGGCTAGTACGTACCACCAGTGACGTATTTAGGTTTTTGTCTTGGGGGGTATGTCCAGTAGCCCCACCTTAAAAGTTTGAGGCCTTAAGTTAGGACTCCAAAAACTTTTGCATATTATAAACAACCTATGGGGGGATTGATTTTCCCCCGTAAACATGTCACTGTGTAGTACAGTATACAAGCAATAATAAATCTTATTTAATTATTAAAAGGTATGATATCCAGATTATTTATTTGAGGCTCCTCCATAATATATTATTCCCTAAATCTGGCTCTGGATTAAACCGGAAATTGTTGAACTGGATATTACAATACTTTAAAGCAGGGGTCACCAATTAATACCTTTGGGGGGTCACATTAAGAATTTCGAAGGAAATCAAGATTCAATGTGCATATTTAACGAAAAAAAGTAAATTCAATATCAAAAAAATAAAATGAAAACCTAAATCAGTTAACAATAAAAATAATAATTTAAGGAATAAATTTGTTGTTTAAGGCAGTGGCGGTGGGATATAGAACTATTTGAAGCAATTGCTTCATGTCAGAAATGGGTGGGTGGGTGTATAAGTATATTTATAATCGTGAGACCTCAACACAAATTCATGGTAAATATTTTAATTAATAATTATTAATGGCCCCTGCTGCTAATTTTGGTTCAATGAAGGGTATGGTGGTAAAAATATTTAAAATATACAATATGCTTCAAAATCTCCACAATTTCGCTCCGCCACTGGTTTATAGGCTATATAAAATTTGTACATGAGTCGCATATCGCCTGGGAGGCGCTATTTAATGACCTCTGTTAGGTAAAAGTATACATTTTAACTATGATATTATTTACTGTTAAAACGAGACAAATATATTTTCATATTAGTTTATTTTTGTTTAAGGTCTAATCTAAACAATGCTGGTGATGAAGATACAGAAGAATTAAATTTGTCTGAAGACTTCTCAAATGATTTTAAAAACTCAATTTCTGATTCTAATTCTATGTCTAATTATGGTTTTTTAGAATCTTTTAAAAATATGGAACAGTAAGACTTAATTTTTATTTAGTAAAATTAATTATAATATATATATATCTAACAAACTGTCTTTAGGTTATGTGCAAGATGTAAAAATGTGATCTCTATTGAAAACACTAATTATGATATGGGAAGCCAAGATAAGAACATAGCAAAACGTACTATTAATTCAGACCAAAATGAACAAGAAAATCGAACCAAAAAGATTTCTGAAAGTGAGATCTGTGTCAATTCCCAGATATGGTGTGTTGATTGTAATGAAAATGTTGTTGTTCTGGGCTGTGCTGATGGTTCATTGCAATTTTGGGATATGTACAAAGGGATACTTAAAGTATGACATTAAATGTTAAACTATTGAATAATTTTTTTTATTTAAAAATAATAACTTTAGTGTATGTGGCAAGGAAACATAAGTGATGGATTTACAGCAATTAAACTGATCAATAAATATGTAGTTGCTGTAAGGTTGAATGGGTCTCTAGAATTCTTCAAGCTTGATATTTTTAGTGAATCAACTTTGAGAGAATCTATAGAAAAACCTAAAACTAATTTCTCTCTTAGAAGTAAATATATTTGTTTGTTTTAAATTTATTTATTATATTTAAACAATATTTATTTATTGCTGTAGAACATGTAAGAACGAGGAGTATAGGTTCATCTCTTCACACTTTAAAAACATCTAACGATACTGTACGTTGTCTTCATATAGAAGCTTTAAAGGCACATAATCAACCAGTTACTGTTCTTGAAACTAATGGCGCTTACATTGTTACTGGTAGCCAAGATCACATGCTTAAGGTTAGTAAAACCTATTAAAGGGTGTTAAAATATGTTAGTATTTATTTATGGTAAAGGAGCACAGAACACAAAAATTAGTTTTTTCAGTTTGAAAAAATGTTTAATTCTAAGAGTCATTTTAACGTCTATATAACGTTTATACTTACATTATTCATTAAGCAATGGGGAATTGAAAAAAGATGAGTGACGTCATGGGCCAGGCACACTGTAATTCCCTATCTTATACGTGTAAAATTTGATAGCTTGACACAATAATTTACTTACCTTTTAAGTTTTAAGTATATTTTCTAACTTTTGAAGTACATATTTAATGTCTTTATGCACTAAACAAATTGGTGGAACCAGAATTTTTCCAAATTGTTTAATTTTTTTTTAAGTATTTATAATCTTATAAAAGATTTGTTGCGTATGCCTCCGTACTGCAGTAGTCACTTATTGCTACACGACATAGTGCAACCAGTTATTATATTTTAGTATTAATGTTAGGTTTCTGTTCAATGATTAATGATTAATGATTTAAAATAACCGTTTATAATATAATTAAAACGTTTAAGACAGGGACAACATATGCGGGTGCGATGTCCTCTTAACCGGTATATAATTTTTATAAATCGAGCAAAAAAGATTTTATCAATTTGCTATCATTCCCATTGAACTATAACAATTTGTTCTTGATAAAAACTAAGATATTGAGGTAGTTAACCAATAGGTACCATAAAAATGACAATCTTCAAATTACTATAACTTTAACTAAGCCAGACCGAAAAAATAACACTGATTTCACAATCTTTTCATTATACAAAACTATAAAAGTTGAAAAATAAATCCGTCCAGTATAGTTAATAAGGTTATGCAATTTTTGTTATTAACTATTGTACATCTCACATGTGTATCTAATGTTAATACCAATATAGGTAATAGTACTAAATACTACTCATTCTCTATATATTGATGAATTATAATAATTAATAATTATTATATGAAAATAACTATAAATACTGAAAATCTTAAATTGTTTTTTAAACAATTTGAATAAAACTCTCAAATGAACATTGGGCCACTTGTATTTTCAGACATTTGGGTTGAAAAAATGATAAGGCCGGTCAAAATGTTGATTTCTTAGTCTAAAATGTTTCCCGCGCCTGAACTTATCAACAACTTATTAATATTTTATGTTAATTATTTACGTGTTGTAGGTATTTAGAATCGAAGATAGACAGTTACTATATACCTTACATGGCCACTATGGGCCAATAACTTGTTTATTTATTGATCAAGTAAATCCTCACATGGCTGCATCTGGTAGTCAAGATGGAATGTTATGTGTATGGGATTTAGTTACTGGTTTGTAAATAATAAATTATATCATACAAATTAAATATTATTTAATAATATAATTGATATGTATTTGGAATTATTAGTAATTACTAATTAGTATATTTCACTTCTAGGTACATGCATGTATACAGTTCAAAGTCATGATGGAGGAGTTTTAGGTATAACATGTTCAGCTAGTTATGTTATTAGCATTGGTCAAGATGATAAAATTTGTGTGTGGGATAGGTTTCATGGTCACCAACTTAATAGTATTCAAATTGTAAGATATTTTATTTTTGACAATGCATTGAGTTTTATTTTCATCATACATTTTTTTTATACAGAGCAATGTCTACTGCTATAATTTGGCAATGTTAACACATAATTTGCTTATTACTTCTAAACAGGTAGTTTATAATGTGATATTTAAAAAGTTGAACCTTTTATGCAAATAACATTGTTTTTATGATTTCAGGGTTCTATAGTTATTATGGATGTGCAAACTGGAGAACCAGTAAAAGTTTTTAGCTTAGGAGACTCTGATTGTAATGTTGTTACTCAATTGTTAACACTATCGGACAGTATTGTATGTGATTATGGCACAGAGTTACGTGTTGTACGATTTCCAATGGTAGCTACCAAAGAAGATTAAATTATATCAATGACAAAGAAAAAGACATGAATATTAATTTAGTTTCCAATTTTTTTTTTCTTTAAAAATAATTATATTTTTATAATGTGTTGTTGATCTCAAAAATTATATTGAATAAAAAAAATGAACATTGTTATAACTTACAAGAATTTATTTATTATTACGTTAAACAAAAAATCTAAATAACATTTAAAAATTTAAAAACGATAAACGGTAAAAATCAATAATAATGTTTGAAAGTACAATAACAATAATCATTAAATTTGTGTAACCTTTAAATACCTATCAAAAAACGTAAAAACGATATATTTATTTCAAATTTAAGCGCTGATTAAGAAGTGATACCCGCATGTGTTGTCTCCGACTTACAATAGTGCATAACATGGCAAATTTTAAGCTCGGCAGAACAATTGTAGCTTAGACGCTCAGTCAATGGTAAATGTTGCTCACTCAAGAAAAATTTTGGTAAACCTTATAATAATTGCGATGCTTGTTTTATAACATAAACATTTCATATATTTTTAAATCATAATAAGTTTTTATTTTGTATTTTTTGGCAATAAATTTTCAATTTTAAGGTCATTATTTTCGTTTTGTAAAGAATTTTTTGATTTTAAGGGTTAAATAACTCTATCAATCCACTTTTTTAAAATTAATGTAATGGCTTATATTGCTTATAAGGATTTTACCTAATCGTAATTTTTTGAATGGATCCAAACGATTTAGAAATCAAGATTACTAGTGGCAACGAAAATTAAACGAGAATAATTATTTTTTTAGATTAAAAGTCCTCGTAAGTTGTAGTAGATTAGACATTTTTAAGTCCTGCAAAACCATTTATTCAATTTAATTTAAAAATATTTTTTGGTTCAAAACTTGTTTAAAATAAAACATGGAAGTGGATTATATAGGACAGGGGTGGCCAAACTTTTTTTGATTAAGATCTACTGAGGGTATATTTTTTCTTTTAGGATCGACT
>WHPZ01582793.1:0-22212 GCA_016617965.1 Macrosiphum rosae | reverse complement strand
TGTCAGTAGAAACGTGGAGGGTGACGAAATTGCATACAGAAGTCTCTGAAAACTCGAGACGGGTCTAATCGTGTTATTATGACTTACAAAATAACGCCAATTTAATGTACCTATTTCATATTAATGGCTAAATTTGTATGGTATTTTTAGATATTGAACTCGTATATGCTGTGCGCATCCAGTAATATTCTATAATAATGACATTTTTCTTAAATTGTCAGCTATTAAAACATTATAATTATAGTTGTAGCCCAAACCGTTGTCTGTCAGTCTATAGTTATATTATATTATACCACTCATCTGAATTAACGCTTGTAAAATATGTGTATCTATATATATTATATACCTGCAACTGTCTAATTCTGTATTCATCTATATAAATGTGTTCCCATTATATTCGTCATTTTGAATAAATAGTCGACAAACGATGGTTCACTTAAGTAAGTAAAAAATGCCAAATTTAGATACCCGATATGAATGTGTTTGCATGTTAGATACTATATAAGTGCTTTCGAAACAATTGTATAACCTATGTGAAATACATCTATTTATATTAAAATGGCAATTTGAATGTTATTATATGATATTATCAAATGCAAATATAGGTATATGTTACTAATTCTAACATATTATTATCTATTTAATCAAATTAATTTACAGTAAATCACGATATAGTTATATTATATTATCCATCATCGATTTTTAATCATCTAAATATGCATAGTCGTTTATTTTAACCGTCATTTCTATTATTAGGTAAATATTAAAAAAATGTAAATTAATAAATATTTATAAATTTTATAAGATAAAATACAAGTGATGCATTTTCGTTGTAGTACATTTCACCAAACAAGGTCGAATAAATTATAACAAATAATGAAACTCAAAATATAATAATCTCCAAAATGTCTACTAGTTTTACATAATATTGTATCGTGTCTATTGTATTATAGGTATTAGGTAGGTACACTAACTGTATAATAATACTTTTAAGTGTTATTAATCAGAGTTTTACGTTGTGAAACATTATTATCGCTCTGGAGAATAATTGGATTTGGATTAACACATAGGTAGGTACATTAATAATATAATCTACAATTAATGTATAGGTAATTTTAAATTCTAGTATCTTTAAGTTTACATTTTTTTTTTTTATAATAATTCATTTTTAAAATCCTCTTAAATGTTTTCACTTTTCACACATGCAGTAGACGTTTTTATTTTGTATAATGCGCGAGTGTGCGACTAAAATACTAAATGGGTGATTTATTTTTTTAAACGAGTTTGCTATATCGAGGTACCTACTATTACGTTAGTTTAAATAATTTAAATAATATATCATCACGTATACATAATATCACTGATGTCTTGAGTAGGTATACCTATAGTAACACGGCTTCCATTTCAAAATGATGAGTCGATAATAATGCGGAGGAGTGCAGTTATTATCAAAGACTTCATTAAATACAGTCACACTGTATGCCTATTAAATTAATTTATTGATTGCAAACACATTTTTTATGCCCAAAATGTGACGTGACAAAAATACGGTTTACGCTATAATAGGATTATTCAAGGAGGATAACAATTACAATATTATATCATAATTAATAATAATTTGTGCCTACGTTTAATATAAAATATTTTTATTCATAATAGGTATAATATATAATTTTATCTATACTGTATTATATTATATTGGATGCATAATATATTATTAAACTAATTATTTTAAAAAGTTATTGAAAAATTGACTGTCTCGATGATATTTACAACAACAACAAAATATAATACTTAATGTGCACATAAACATATCTACCGTGTCATATACGCTGCAATATATGATTTTATAATTTTATACAGTTTTGATAAAAAAAAAAATATAAGTATATAAACAACGTTATTAAAATATTATTATTGATAAATTAAATTGAAAAAGGAGTTTGACACTTCGAAGTAAAATTATACATTTATCTAAGATTATTTAAAATAGATTTATGCTTATGCGTTAGACTTTCGACTTCTGCGAATTAATTTTTGAAATTTTTTTTTTTTTTATTATTGTAAATCACATACTTAAATGTTTCCTAGCGATATTGTTGCTGTGTAAACATATGATCCGAGAATTTATGTCAATATTATTCATTGGATTTAAGGGCTCTTTAAACGATTTCCATTCCAATATGATAACGCGAAACCAGTTTTTTTTTTTTATGTACAATATAGTTACTTATGTTATTAGTCCTTTCAGCACCAAAACATTATTTCACTGACGAATATCATAACTTATCTCGAAAGAAAAGACACGTCACGTAAATAACTTAAATCTAAGCTTTTTCGGTCTCAGAATGTCGAGGAAATATTTTTAACCACCGTGTCATTACCGTTAAAACGTTATATTATGAGCAAGTCTTGTGATTTACACGTTTTTTGCATTTCGTATAAGCACTTTAACCCAGCACGCATACTGCAATGACACGTGTGATGCATAATGGTTGTAGTAACAATGCAATTACGAATATTCTTATGTAACGGAAAATCAAATCCAATTTAGTCATTATTATATAGGTAATAATAATAATAATAACGACAACCGAACAACAATATAAAATGTAGCTGGCGGGTAATAGCGAGTGTATAAATGTATTATAATATCTTGTCGTGAAAATCTCTATGCGTATAATAATTATTAGGTTTGGCATAATATATTATGACGTACAGTTCTATACTGTTGTCGGACACTTGTTGCGTTATGATTTACCGTGATTATTTCGTCTTGTTTTCATTTTCACATTAAACGAACATACCCGTGTGTACGTACGCCTTTTGAAATATTCGATCCTCGGACGAAATCTGCAGCAGCAAGAACTCCGTCGTCCCGTGGTCGGCTATTAATAATTATCATAACACTCTCGCGGGTAAGACTTTCTTCACGACCGAATATAATATATTATTATTATTATCTGATTCCTCAGCCACGTCAAACATCGCGTCATTGTGCAGACACCACGCTCAGACCTCGGACACCGGTCGCGCATTAACGATAACACGACGTGCGCAGTGCGTACACAACTTACACCTGTACGATTGCTGCAGCAGTCGAGATAAGGCAATTTTTTTGCCTGTCAAATTCTCGAAACGATCACGATCAATCTCCGCGTGAAAACACCGCGTATATCATGATATCTCACAGGTATCATATATTATTATTGTTTGAACTCGCCGGGCGAGAGACCATAATAATATAATATACAATATTATAATAACATATTGCTGCGTGTACCCATGCATATAGATATTTGTGTGTATACGTCTAGAATGTGTGTAAAATAATAACAAATAGGCACCTATATGTTTATTATATAATGTGTGTATTGTAACGTCAGCCGGCAGACGTCAGCGGTCCATATAGGCTACACACCTATACACCGTATAATATATTAAAGCTGGTGAGAATTTCACGTCCTATACGTTTAGTTTTGTACAAATTACATTCCGATACACGCTCGCGAGCGTCCACGTATATAAACACGAGTGTAATATTATTATATACACACATACATGATATTATACACACGTCTAATGCGCAATAATTCAGTCAACGTGTTTATTCCTGCACAGCGCCTTGTGTACATTATATACTTGGCGGTGGCGATGGTAAGCCGTACAGTGGAGGGAAAGGTGGTGGAGGTGGCAAATGTATATAGGGTGTAGACAAAGTATATATATATACAGGAGAGGAGTGGAATTATGTGTGACCGAGGGGTAGGTACCCCGCGAAATGTCGATCCTGAGCTATACTCAGCCTGAGTGATATCTAAATTCATACTTACATATAGGTATCTAGACATGGGTATATATAGATACTCACTAGGGTATAGATTGAAATTTTATACATCGAATAAAACATATTTTGCTCAGGGATATGATTTTAGAAGCGTGTGTTCCATCATTCCAAGTATAGTGAAAGACTTAAATAATAATAATAATTGAAATAGTTGTAAAAAGAATACGTTTTTTTCTCTCAATAGTGTTGTTTTGTAACGAATATTTAAACTAAGGCAATAGTAAAACAAAAATTTCAAAATAGTTAAATTTTTTAAAAAAAAAATAACCATGGCGTGTTGTAGGCTTTAAAAAAAATCACCCTGTACATAATATATAATTTGTTGTGTACAATGCTTGAATGTACATTGTATATGCCGTGTATTAGAGACGAGAGGAGAAGTACAATATTATAGAAGAGAAAAATAACACACGAGATTCGTCGAATGGGTCATTACGTACTTCTTTAACTGGAACATTACTCACATTATGTATCCTTTTTATATATTGTTATAAAGATATGACGAACTGTAGGCGATACATCAGCGCACGCCACTCGCGTCATTTTCGTCGTGAGTATACATATATATATATAATATATTATATAGGTAGGTATAAACGTGTAAGTATATATATATACACCGAACGACGGGGGGGCTCAACACCAAAATAATATGCAACGGGAGTCAAACTTTTAGTTCACCGTAATAATAGTAATGGTAATAATAATAATAATAAAATATAAATACCACCGACGCGAGTCCATACACGTGCGCATGCGCGTTATATTATATACGCACAAGTCTAATTTGTACGGCTGCGGCGGCCGTTCTGTTTGTGTTTCGAAACTCGTATGTATATACATATATATATATATGCGATCGGATGATATATTTGTACATATATAATATATATACATTATATACTTATGTATATCTAAATACCGAGGTGAAAGCAATTTGTCGAGTTTTATTTTTTTTTTTTTTTTTTAAAACGAATCGGACATATGCCGTTTATTGAGCAATCAGAACGGCGTGTTCGGCGCGACTCCACACACACATATATATCCTCATCGCGCCTATTGTATACATTATATTATTATAATATACACATAACGATAATATAATACGATATGATAAAATATACTATCTTCTCTTGTAACGTGCGACGTTAATCAATCTTTCGCCAGTTTTTGATACATCAATTGTTTCCATTTTCTCCCACAGTGCAACGCGTGCACCCATATTATGTGCGTCGTATCGTATTGTCTTTGATGATAATAATATATATATGTATAATATAATATACGACCCCGTCGTCTGAAAACGCTCTCTTTCTTGTATAGGTACCTACACAATATTATTATATCGTATAACTATGGTATATCTACAGTCTTGTAAATAGTATTTATATGGTATTCTAAATACAATTTTTTTATTAAGTATTTTGAATACTAATAAAAAGCATTTTTAAGAAAATTTAAATACTTGTATATTAAAATACCATAAAGTCCATTTTATTAATTTTAATTTACAGTTTTTCACAAAAAATTGACATCAATAAAAATGATATTGTTATCGTTGAAAACAAATATTATGTTTTTGTATAGTAAAGTAGGTAATAACAATGTTTGAAATTAAAAAGAATACCACAGCAAATTTTATATGGTTTCTGTATTGGAATTTTTTAAGAAAACTGTAAATCTTATAATTTAGAAATAGTTCCATATATTAATAGTTAATACCACTTTTTATTATATTTTTTTCGTTAAAATTTAATCAATAGTAGTTGAAATATATCTAAAGGCAGAATGAAATATGTGAACATGCATTTATCTGTAAATAGTCAGACGACAGACATGTTAAAAGTACTTGTTAAAATCTATGGTAATTATGTATATATAGTAACATAATAGATACCTATACTGATGTACAATATATATATATTATATATTATAGGTAGCATAAAATTCAAAAAAAATACATACTTGTATTTGTATTCAAATACTTTGTGATGAGTATTCGTGAAATTCATTTTTATAATAGTATTTTAAAAGCATATTTACACAAGACTGGTATCTAACTATTTTGTATACACCACTCCAATAAATAATTATAGGTGCCCCCCACTCATATATTTTAATAAAATAGTACACCTATTAATGTGTCCCGTACATTTATATGTAGGTATTATATATACGTACATAATGTACCTGGGTACACGATTCCATACATTTGACATCTATTGAGGTATGAGTTTTGTAATAAACCGTTTAAGTAGATCCATATTATCCACGTACCTATATTATTCGACGAGAACGATGATGACGATTAAAGCCACCGATTTGGATAGGTGTAACTAATTATATTACATATTCTGGAAATAACATACATAATATTTGTTAATTCAAACTGTATAATACAGAGAATAATATTTTAAATTTTAAACTTAGCAGGTCGTCTTTAAATTTGATATCATCTAGTTCGAATTGAAAAATTATTGGCATGCGCTTGGCATAATATCTCGTTTTGTTTTTGGCGATTTTCCACGATAATCGAAATAAATGCCTGTGAAACGAATAGCTAAACTCTGTTTAGTATTTAAAAAACGTATAAGTGGATAATATTTATATTTTAACGGTACTAAAAAGTAAACCGAGGAGTGAGGGTAAACCACCTCCCTCCACCGAAGTTGGACCACTCTAGGTGAATTTCGACAGTTCGACAGATGTAAAACGATTACGCCGCGTAAAGACTGACGATATTGAAAACTTGTGAAAACTTCATGAAATATTGATGTGGGTGTGACTTCTGGGCGATTTTTCGATAAACCACAAACCTAGTATACAGGGGTATACAATTATTATAATATTATATTGACTGCGGAGAAGAAAAAAAAAACACTAAGATATTGTACTATAATATCTTTTATTAGCGGCGGGACAACTGACGAACGCGAGTGTGACACCCTATTATCATTATCCATCAACATCATCATTATTATCATTATTATTATTTCGTGTGAACACGTGGTCATCCCGTTTGTAATTATTACATCGCCATCCGTACGGTGATACCGACAATAATATAATATCATACCATATTATAATGTGATGATGATATCGTGACGCCTCGTCTTGACCGTATGACAACGATGATACAGCAGCTATACAAACGCTAGTGTGCACATTATATATACGTGTACAAACATATATTTTGTACGTGTATAGTTTCCTCCCGCTGTAGGGCGATATGTGTTTAATTGGTTAAGTCCCGAGCCGACAGAAGTGCCGGACAGGTTGATTGGCGAACCGGTTTTTGTTTTCCCTGCGATGTTTACAGCGATCCGAGCACCACACCTTTGGCGGACCAATAAGAACAAAAAAAAAAAAAAAACATATACACACACACACACGCACGCGGGTTCTCTCACACACATACACACAAACACTCGAGAGCGTTAATAACCCTATCGTTGCCAGTGGCCGTTTCCGTATATCGCATGATAATATTATTATATTGTATAAAATATTAAAATACATATCGTAGTAGGTATGAGTTTAATAAATGCCGAGATATTATATATAGTGACCTACATTAAAATCATAGGAGACCCTTTTGTCCTCTGGGTCTTAACAAGACGAAAAAAAACCAAATAATTTCTTAAATAATTTCGAAACAGCTATAATATTTACAATTATAAACCTTCTTGGAAGTTTAAAAGTTGACCATCAATGCCTATAATATAGCCGATACAATGGCAATTTCGTTTGGCTGTAAATACCTACCGCAGTAAGTTTATGATACACCCATATAAGCCCATCATAGGTACCTACTCGCATGTACTAGTTATAGTATCATCATGGGCGTGCGCACGGGGCGAGCCAGTCAAGCCCAGGCTCGACCTGAAACTTTTTAGGGGCATAGTAAAATGTGCGTATATATTTAAATATTTTATTATAATAATATGTTCGTGGAGATCATAACAATTTTGTTTGTCGTGAAAGTATAAAAAAATCAAAAATATTTGTGTGTACCAACCTAACCTAACCATTACATACATTTTATTAATTTAAAAAAAAACATTATACCTTTATTGGTACAAATACAATAACTATAGTACAATAGACATTAATAGGTTAATATATTATCAACATGTATGTTGGTGTGTTAAAAAAAAAATTAGGGGCGCAGTCCAAATATTAGGGCACTATAATTGTCTAGGCTCAACCAGAAATTTAAGTCTGCGCACGCCTATGAGTATCATTAGATCTACCACGATACTGCAGTAGCAACTCACATCGATTGGATAATGTCATCCGAAAAATAACTTTTAATATTGTACATATTTTGCACGTAGGTATCTAACCATCTAGCGAAAATATTAAAGCGACATTTGGGTATTAAAACGTTAAATAATAAAATAGTATAATACCCTATATTTCTAGTAAAACGGTATGTGTAATCCTACTTGCTTACGTTCAGGGGACGTTATCTTTTTTACCATATATATATATATAACTATAATGTATTCGGAGATTAGAGCACTATAGACTATAGTAGTATGATGTAATATATTATATATATATTGTTTTTTTTTTCATTTAAAAGAATATTTACAGTCTTAAATATATGCTTGTAATTAATAATAATAGTAGTATGATAGGTAAATTAGATGAATAACGAACAGAAAAATATATAATATTCTTAAAGACACACGAGAGGGGAGAGCAACCACGTTTAGTAGCAGATCTTAGATATAATACGTATATGTAGAAGTTAGGGCACACGCTATTATATACCATACGCTTAATTTTATAATGTTATGCAACAGTTATTGATGGGCTACAACGCACGCCAATAATATTATATTATATATTATTATTGTACACCGGGGTCGAGCTTATCCAAATATATTAATATTATACAGAGTGTTTGTAAACACGATGGTAAAATAAAGAGAGGGCGTCATAACTCGCATGCGCTCTATAATGATATTGTACGCCAAGTTGATGGATTATTGTCGTCGCCGTTACGCCGAGCGCAGGTATATAGTATACCACGATGGGTATACACCGCGAACGGATTACGAATAAAATAAATACAACACAATAATATGGACGTGCATTGTATAGGCACGTACAATAAAAAAAAGGGCTGCAGCGTGTCCCGCTCGTTCGTCATTTCGTCGTCGATCCGAACGAGATATTATTATATTCTTTCTTTTATTTTTGGAATATTATATCGTACGAGCGAGCGTTGCGCGCGATATGGTTTTTTCATTTCTGTTTTTTTGATGGATTCGCCCTAGTCGATCATCGTCAGGGGGGGTCCGTCTGCAGTCAATGGGGGTGCCTCAGCTTTCGTGTCAGCGGGTATCACAACAACGACGACGAAATAATAATAATACCGATTTTCCTCACCTGCACCGGCCTTTTGCCCGCGTGCTAATCGGCGGACAGGGTGTGTGTGTAATATGCACATATTATGTATATCGAACGACGACGGGTTGGGCAAAAGCCGGCTGCCAACGGAATAATAATATTATTGTGTTTGCGATCGCAGGAACCCCGAAACCGATGGATCCTATGCATAAGGCTCTAGCCGCGCCACTCCCTCGCACACATCCAATAAACATCATTTTACATAGATTTATTTTTATTTTGTTTTCCCTTAACGTCATAATAAAAAACGAGGGGCCGTGTGTCCGTCCGTTATAGTTACCAGTAAATAGTTACAGATTGTTGCGGTATTACAAAGTATAATATTATATTTGCCCGCAGTTACCATTGTAGTCGCTGTATATATACCTATATAATTACTTATAGATTTCCATTCTAGCCAATATTAAGCAAATGGAAGCAAAACATAAAACATTTATTTAAACATAATTTAAATTGTACGCACAATATGATATGGAATTATAGCTTGATGAGTTGTATTAAAATACGCGTTTAAAAACCGGGAATTGAGCACACTCGAGCTTATACTTAATACTTGCTTAATTTCTCGGCATAATTTTTATTTTTAAATTTGAATTTAACACGATACTTTAATGATGATTAATAAACTATAATATTATTCCCTAGACGAAAGTTTTCAAAATACTGTAACTAAGGACAACCTATTATACTGTTTGAAATATAATATATATTTCTTTGTCACCGTTTATTATTCACGATTCGTTACAACGAAAACTTTACTCGTATATTCATCGTATAATTATTATATTTGTCAAAACTCATAACACACTTTTTCGTTCATTGAAAAATGACAAAAAAAAAAAAAACGGAAGAACAGACTGCGTCGTCTTTGGGTGTATCAACGGATAACGGACTGGGTTTGCCGTGTGCTGGTGAAGCAGCCAATTTCAGACGGCAAACGGTATCAATCGCCTTAGCAAACCATGTGGGTGGTGGGTCCCAGGTTCAGATTCTACATTTCGATCTTCAACCAGGCACGTTGACGCCCTCGAAGACATTACCTATATACGCCGTCAGAGTCTATACCCTGTTAGTCAACTTAAAATGACTATAAAAATAAACTGTGCTTATGTATTTTTTAGATTTTTTGGTAACAGAATTAACTACTTACGTGGAATCTTGTTTTAATTTTTCAATCCTTAGATATAAAAATTGAACATTTTATAAATTTTTAACTACAAAATAATTATTCAATTTTAAATTTGATAAATTTTCTCAAGAAAAGGAAAACTAAAATAATTGAAAACTGTAAATGTCGGTAAAGAGCTCAAAAAGAGTAAAAATATGTTCAAAATTGTATGGTGTATAGGAAATGCAAATATAAACATTCAGTGTAATTTTCAAGAAGGTATCTATAGCACACAAAATAAGAAAATCGTTACATGAGAAGTCGAGTGAATATCAAACGTTGTAAAAATATGAATTTCAAATTCTCATAAAAATTTAATTTGACTTTCTTGTAGAAATTTTTTTTTTTTATAAAGGTAGATAAACTTATGAGTAATCTTGTAATACATTTTAAAATTTTAGATTTAAAAAGAAAAATTTTAATGAATTCAAAATAATTTGCTAATTTTCGTGATTTTTCAGTATTTTGTCAAGATTTGAACTTTAAAAGCTTATAAAAAAAAATTATGACTAAGGATTTTTAATATTTTTCAACTGCTATTGTAACAATATTGTATTAAATTTTCATGTATTTTTACTCAACAAATAAAGTTTTATTGACATTCATAGAAACAAAAATCTAATAAAATTGGAAACTTAAAATGTCCTTTAACAGTTCAAAATAAATGAAAATATTTTAAAATTTTATCTTGTATAGAAAATGCAAATATAAACAACCAGTGAAAATTGCATGTGTCTATTGCGGCCATTTGTTTTAAAGTTACAACCAAAAACCAAAATCGATTTTGAATAAAAATTCCCGTTTTTCCATAATTATTACCATTTGTTTTTCTTGGCGCTTTTGAATATTACTGGGAATTTTAAATCTTGACCTCCCCAACGCACCAACAACATTCACTTTCCCATCGAACAAGATAGTACTGAAGTCGAAAATCGAAGCACTATTATTTCGATTACTTATCGCGGCGTACAAAGACACAAAAAATAATAAAAATAAAAAAAACACACGTCATTGTATAAAATCAATACATTCATCGTTCCACTCGGAATCTAACGCAGAAGAAAAAAAAATATATTCTTAGCGATTCATTTACTACCCCTCCGTGTGCCACGATTCGGCCTCAGCCTCTAACCAACCTAACCTAACCTGCTATTACCGACCGCTCAAAGTTCTGGAAGGTAGCAAGGCCGTAACATAATATACCGAATAATGTGGGAGTCGAAAAAAATATATACCTACAACAAGCGTGTGCGTATTGTACAACAAATAAATATCAAGGTACTGCGGGTAAAATACCAACAGTTATCACACACTATCATAATACAGACACGACGTTACGATTCAATATAATATATATAATATGTGCCTAAGTATTATAATATCGTTAACGCACGCGCACTGAGATAGTCATCTCCGACATCAATCAACGGACGGACCCGTCACGACTCTGACCCTGCTGCTACACATAATATCGTATACCAGTATACCACATATGCGGTACCGTGGTCGAATATAATATAGTAATGTCTTCCGTCCACATATTTTAATATCAATATAAATTAAAGGTACCTATGATATATTGTATTATTATAGATCGGAACGCTAATATACTTATATATATATGAGTGTCTCTATGTTATAGGGATGGTATACAATACGGTATTTACTCGGTTAAGGCAGGTAATCGGTGCTTTCGACAAAACATATTATAGTTTTCAATCCGGGAAAATATGGTATTCGTTTTAAAAATTATGCTATTGCATTTTCATATTGTCTAAAAATCGATCACAAAATATTATTTAATACCGTGGGGGAACGGGAATTTGTATAATATAAGAGCAAAGAATAATAAATGTTCTAGTTTCACAATCTGTTCTGGACCGTTCGGGCGAAACCACTCAAAATTTGACAAGAGCCAAAAATATATTGCTATAGTAATATAATACTAGTATTGTAATATACAGTCAACATTACTCATTAGTAATAATTTTGCAATAAATTTACTAAAACAAAATCATAATATACGATATTATACGCATAATAGAAATAATTAATAATAAACCGTATTTTTCAAAACGTTCATATCAAAGTCACCAGGTTATTACTTTACGCAGGTAAATATTATAATTTCACTCGCCCAAACGGTATAAACTGTAAAATATATGAAACCCACCCGAATGGACTGTACATTTTTTGGTCTAAATTATTTCCTCAAACAAGTTCTAAATCAGATATTTTTAAACTTTTGAAGTTGTACAAATCCTTTTAGTTAAGACGTAGGATCGTTTTTGTCCGTACGTGGATTAAGCACGACACCAAAAATAGACTTTTCCCAATACAATATACGGACCGGTATACCCTTTATATTGACGACGACCATGTGTACGGAAACTTCGGTTATAACGCGGTAATTATTACCGAAAATATCACATGATATAGGTAGGTACCTACATAAACATGATTGTTGGTAACCGAAAATACCACCAGTCATATGCATTGTGTAGGTTCTACAGTGGTTCTACCATTTTTTTTGCTCGTTGTCGACGTTTTTCCGACAGAAATTCGTGACTACAGAGACTTCACAGTTGTCTGCAATTTTTTCATCTGTACACTCGCTGCAGTTTCTATTTATTATAGCTTATTAAAATGTTTTTATCCGACATACTATAGGGAATTCTATGGGGGGGGGGGGTGTTTAGCTGCGGAAGGGTTCTGAACCCGAGCCCTCGGTTTTATACCCACAAAGTGTGTGATCGATTTGACCATTAATCTGTGTACTCCCAAATATATTACGATATATAGGAGTGTATACTATATCGGGTCACACGGTCTACAACAACAGACGGAGATCCTTTTTCGTATAGTGAAGACGGCGCGCGCTGTCGTATATATTATATTCTATTATTATTATTATCATTATATTATCGCGGTCGTTGCGTCTTCGTCCGGTATTGACCGCAAAACCCATATAATATAGTCGTATATTACTATATATACTATTATAATGTAGTACAATATACATTATAATATCGGTCATCATTGTTTACCGGGGGAAGTGTCCGTGCGTGCTCGTTTCATACGATATTTTGACGTGGGAGAGACGGTTTGACAAATGGTCTTCTTCGGGTCGTCCGTCGCCGCCGCACACTTGTAAACCCGAGATGGCCAAAAACACACACACGAGCGGTTCATCGGTCAAAGTCATTGGAGGGCCACACGCGCAGATTGATTCCCATGGCAAACCCAAAAAAATTTCACTATATTATTATTATTATTTTCGTACGTGTCATTGTCGTGGTGCGGGGCTCTCGGGACCATATAATATTTGATATATATTATTATATTATTCACATGACATAATATAATACATAAATATATTATATTATATCATAATACCTACGTGTGCCTACTATTATATAATACACCTAATATTGTTATTATCGTGTTATAAATACATTACTTCCTTGTATGTGTCGACCGCGATTGTCCGCGTTTGTCGCAATAATAATAAATTATATAATATTATTATTATTATTATGTGTTTGTTAAACGCGTCACGTGGGAACGGCCAATATTGTTGTTGTCCTCGTATTTCGCCTAGGACCCGACGACGCCACCTCCGCAAAATCGTATGAAATCCGCCGACTTTTTGTCACACGCGTTTTATAATATTATATATGCTTAAATAATAAGCGTCGAGATTTTGACGTGTTTCTTTTCTTTATCTTCTATGTATAGGTTATACGATACTGCTCGCACACTATATATTGTACTCATTCAATAGCCAATATAATATGTTATACGTATTTCTTCATGCGTCAGAAACCGTCTGCAGTAAGTGTCCATATAAACACGGTTATTACCTACACACGAATTTTACCAAAAGCCTAAAATATATCGTGTCGATATGACGAAAATGGCGTTTTAGTAAGTCATCGGCCACTGAGTCAGAAATATGTAGAGATAAAATAAAAAGCAGACTTTCACCAGCGTCACTGGACATGTAAAAAAAACCAAAGTTTGTGACACCATCAACACCACCAGAGGTAAAATGCGAATAGCTTTGGAACTAATATTGAGCCCAAACGATGGGATTTACGACCAAACGTAGCATAAACCATAAACGAAAGCCCTCATTTTTTTACCTGAAGTTTTAAAAGGACAGTACATTAGGAGCCATTTTTTTATACTTCAATATAAAAACATATAAATTCACGTTACCTAATTAATTCTTATACACTATATATGTCTGTGGAATAATGGCAAAATCTGATATGTACTTACATTTCGTTAATTTTTGAGTTATCGCATTTAAATAGTTTAGAAATCGTATATTTCAATTGGTTAAAAAAATGTTTCTCCTATCATATTTAATATTATGTAAAAATATCTATTATGCGTGTGGTGCCATTTATATGCAAACACCAAAACTGATATGTCATTATTTGAAAATATATGTAGCGGCAAAACTAAGTTTGTAAAATGTTCATTATAAGCTTCTGCCATCTTTCAACAGATATATTATAATATAGTGATGTACCTTAAATTAGTGTACATGTCACTGTTCATTATTCTCAAATGGATTTTTTTTTAATCTATTATGATTTATTTTTATGTAAATATTGTACTTAATTACCAAAAAAACAAATTGGTCGTTCGTACTTTTACAATTCAAGTGTCTACATTTATAGACAAGCGCAATTCAAATAAGTGATAACATACATATACCAACCATCCATAAAATATATAATTTGTTAAAATATTGTATATTATGTGCAAGGTATCTTTAAGAGTATGATGATCGATGTAGGTAAATCCTATGCGCTCTTCTGAGGAGTATTTTATATTATATTTTATAATCTATCGGATACAATCCGTGTTACCCTCAACGTGCTGAGGTAGATAATACCCACATAAATATTATATACGACTAAATAGGCTCAGCATTATATGAGTACCACGGCGAACTCGTTTAGTAGAAAAATTCGTATTTTATAATGTGTGTATCGGTCATCGGATTATTATTCGCTGGATAAGCCTGTATAATACCTATACCATTAGGAATTCGTTAAATGTAAATTATTCATAATATTGTAATCGTACGTAAATAATAATATATATTATACATAATTAATATTAGCTATACTACCTAGATGGTTTTGTTTTATTTTTTAACATAAATATTACGCGTGGGGCGTTGCGATGATTTGTACATACAAAATACTGAAAAATTACACACTGTCTGTTATGTATAAAATGTATTATGTAGGTTCCATCCCGCATAGTACCATCGCGATAAAATATGTATAATTCATTTAAAACGCTTAAATTATGATAAGCGACAGCTGATAACTGCTTTCAAATGTCACTGGTGATGGTGCACCTGTAGCTTCCGTACGTACGTAAGGTTAGTTAATTAAAGAGTCTTAATCTATAAGACGTTCTCTTCGTATATAGGTATCATATACCTACATATAAATTATACCTGTAGACTATAATATTTAAACGGTCTTACGATGTTTCTTATTTCGTAGTATAGTTTATATTAATTTATGTACCTACGCACAAATTCTCATTGGAACACGAGGATATAATATAGTAATTTTGTTTTTTGTTATTCCGACTGCTATAACATTACTGTAATATTACTATAATATTACTGGATAAAAACAGTTATAAACCCACCCAAATATTACGATTTTAAAACTATTCCATATTTAAATATATCAGCTATATAACTATAATGCAATATTTATGTTTCGAAGAAACCCAATTTGGATTATTAAAAGTAGGTATGTTAAAACATAATATGTGTCCGTTGATTTAAAACTACGGCGAAGTGAATTCAAAGATTTGTCTATTATAATAATATTATACAGTCAATAGAAAGTGATATGTGGTGATTAAACAAATCGAATTAATTCAAAACACTACCGAACGGGCACCGTTTTTCATATTATTTTAATAAAATGTTTTATATATTATAATATTATTATCTCTTTAGTCACGGTGTCGATATGAAAATTCAAATCGAAGGGAAAAAAAGACTGCAGCGACGTGACAGAATTAATCGCAAGACGTTTCGTTTGTATAAATCAAGCGTGGGGGAACGGCGTGCTGCTGAGTTCGTAAATTATAATATCATTATAAGGTGTGTATATGTGTATAAAGTTGTTGTTGTTGCTGTTGTTGTTGTAGTAGTATTAGTCGTAGTTGTAGTGGTACTGTGGTAGTATTAGGTAGTACACGAGAACACTATTAACCACTTTTAATTGGGCTGCTGCGCTTTGCTAATGGACCGGCGCGAGTAACCGACTACCGCTGGACACACATTTATTCCAACGTGTGAAGAGGAAAAAAATATAATATATTATTTTAAATATTTGATTAAACGTCCGTTTCCAAATGACATAATTTAAAAATTACAAAGTAATCGGATCACAACAGGTATAAATTGCAGCTACCGGGTTAGGTTCATATAGGTACCTATACTATACATTCATACACGTAAAATCACATACTACTATATGTGTTGTATACCTATAGAAATTATAGATGTATAAGAAACGAAATAGGAGCAACACGTATTCACTCGTCCAAAAGTTAAATATAACGAAAAACGGACTGAACAATAATACGTACTATAATTATACACAACTACCTACGGTGCATATAGCCCATATAAAATCCTTGTAAACGAAAAATCTAAAACTATCAAAGGATCAAGAAAAGAACGAAAACAAAACATCGCATGATAAACAACACGAAGATAACTATTTAAAAATGTATCTTTGCACTATAAAACTTTATAGTAAAATAATACTAAATATAATACTATAATAGGTACTTATAAGTTTTAAGAGCTTAATTGTGCAATAAAAAAATATAAAATCGGGGAAAATAGCAAGACGTGCGACTTTATAATATATTATGCTAAGTGAAGATGAATAATTTTAAACCTACAGCAGCCTACGAAAGGCTTTTGAAATTCTTCAATAAATGTACGAAACAGCTGATGCAGACTGCAGCAGACACCAATGATATAATTGCTACCGAGAAACCTGAAAAATCACCTACAGAAACTAAAATGTATATTATATAAGTATAGTGTGAAACTTGTGTGTTACACTTACAGATGTATACGAGGTACTCAGATACTTACACTAAACATATTATCCATCACCAGTAATATAGATGAAAAACGGATAAAATAACATGCTGGATTTGGGCTCTGCGCTAAATGAATGTACCAGCCTGATAAGGACCTCTTCAGAGAATCTATTGACGAGCTCATTCGACTGATCGATTTCTTCAAAGAAACATGTCAAAACTAAACCGAGTAGAAGAATATCGTTCACGTATTATTTAAGGGCGTTTGTCAATATATTTTGGGCGGCTAAGCTCGCCATGCAAGTCCCCCAATGTTCACCATTTGTTTTTAAACATGATTTGGAAGTATAATTGTAATATATTAGCCCCATATAGGTATAACATGTAGTCATTACATAAGCACTTTTTACTATAAATAGTGACTTGACTTGATGCTGCGTCCAGGGTTAATCGATTTAATTTGATAAAAACCGATGTTATTTTTCTCGCGTTGGTACATACATTTAGGTATGAATAATTCCAGTATTATCAATATTATAACATTGGTTCGTAAAATAACTGATATTATGTTTGGCTCCAGTACATAACATATTTTTATCGTTTTTTGTACTTTCATTATTCCTTCCTCATAATAGCAAATATATGTATTTATTTTATGAATATTATAAACTGTACTAACTCGTGAAATAAATAATTTAATACAGTGTTAAACGGTATATTAATCAACTATACAACACTATAGGTATGTATTAGTGGATACCGCTACCACGAACAATATTATTAAATTGTATAACAGTTTAATCAATCTGTGTAGTATATATAATATATATATAAGCGGCTTTGTCCTGACTGACTGACTGACAGACAGAGAATCAACGTGCAGCCTAAACCATAATAGGTAGGTAGGTGTCGAATTAGTTTATAATTTAAGAAAAATAATTTGGAATACATAGTATTACATTTCTGATGTGTATAATATTATAATATATTTTAAACAATTTAGCCGAACACAAAAACACTTAAGACAAACTCGAACACGCGTAGGAAGATGTATCCCTTAAACGCTATACACGGTCTAAAAATACAATTAGATAATATTATATATATTAGTCGACTTGACTTGTACAACAACCAATATACAAACACACCGTTCTCGTTTGGAAATATTATTATAGCATATTATAACAACCACTCGAGTTAAATGTTTAAGTTTAAACATTAATATATTAATCGGGTCACACGATTTGTACAATTGCGCGTATTGGTACTCACAATACAATATATTATATTTTATAATATCTACCTACTACCCAAAGGCCATATTATAATAATTCTTTATTAAAAAACGATAAGACTGTCAGCCGTCAATATGTAGTGTATAATATTATTATGTTATTATAGTGTTAGTATATTATTATTATTACAAAACGTTTTATCTCCTACATAAAGCTGCAATACGACGTTGACGCGCGATCTCGCGATAATGAGATAATAATAATAATAATAATAATAATATATCACTGTTATACATTTTATTATTGTATAACATGTTTGAATCACTATATTGTAGAATCATCGACGAAAACAACGTACTGTTATATTGTACCTACATTATAATATTGTACGTCCCGCATAATATAGTCTGCGTGTTGTTACCGAATACATTCGAAACGATATTATTATAATCCTTTCGTCGCTTTGAAATGCAAATGTTATGTACACATATATATATTGTGTACTGCCTGGCACGCAACCCTTTCTGCCAGATATATATTATATACATATAAATTGCCATTGATTTATGATTAACCGTCTGCGACATATGCAATAAAGCATAATATTCTGCAGCGTTGTACCTACAACCGAAGTCTAATACTTGCAACACGTACACCTATACTATAATATATTATTATTATTATTATTATTATTATTATTATTATTGTTGCAACAATACGATTCGTTTCCATTTATCATACGAGATAATATTATTATGTGTTTTATATAATATTGAGATTGAACGAATGTATTAAACTCGTCGTTCGAGAATCGATAAGTATAATCATTTACACGTTTTAAATATTTTATAACACGAGCATCGAGCGTACTGAAACGTATATAAATATAAATTATAAAAAAAAAACACATAAATACCCAGTGAAGTATAGGTGTCAACATCAACGCGTGTTTTGCATTATATTTTTCAGATGACTTTGAGATGGAAAAAAGTAAATAATATAACTCGTTGGACGTATCTCTGAATTTCGATTGTCCATCTGACGGGAGTTAAACAGACTTCATATATTATGTCAATACATACTTTTTCAGACTATGCAATTTCGTATCGCAGGTATTTTCATTGTTTTGTTATTACCCACAACTAAGTCCGGATTAAGACATTTTGAGGCCCAGGGGCCAAAATTTTAAATGAGGCCCTTGTACGAAAAACAAAAAATAATAATGTATACATTGTTTGATATTAAGTACCTGTTATAATGAATATCTAATGGTATGAGGTATGCATAGCAATAAATAGGTAATGAATAATGTATCACTTTATTTATAATTTACAAGCTTTTTTTCTCGCTAAATAATCATATCGCATTTTTTAGGTGATGTATGCAGTGTTATGGCGGCCTGTATAACGAATAAAGTAATGGACAAATCTGAGGCCCTCAAATAAATTATTCTAACCATCGAGGCCCGGGGATCATGGCCCTCCTGGACCCCTCCCCCCCTTTAATCCGAGCCTGCTTACAAGTTACAACGATATGACGTATGTTATTTTTCGTTCAATTTTAACGTGACGTTTATTACGAAATTATTGTTATTGATAATGTTACGATTCTCTCTTCGCGCGCGCGTGTCTCTTTGTCTTTCGCGTGTTCATATTGTTATAAAATATTACAGTTATATTGTAATATATATAGAGTGAAGACCATCACGGCAGTACCTACTACTATCCCTGAAATTAAACCTGTATAATTATAATCGCATTGTACACAACCGTTTGCCGCAGGTGGATAATTTTTTTTTTATTAATTTTTCGTTCTAACATCGCCGTGGACGTAGGCGCGACATTATCATTACTCGTCGTGCATACACGTTACTATAGGTAATACCTATGCCATAATTCATAATGATATCGTACTTGATATAATTTACATAGGTAAGTATATTATTATCTCTGTATATTACGCGTATACTGTAGTACATAATATAGTCGTGTTGCAGAACCGCGATGACTAATAATATACGTATTAATATAATAACGAGCTGTAAAAACGACGGTCGACGGTTAATTACTGTTATTATTACGATTATTACTATTATTGCGTCTGTATTTACTATCCCGGCCGCCGTTTCGGTGAGTGCGACCCGGAGGATCTCGGTCGTCGTTAATTGAAACAGTATAACCCCAGTTAACAGCTTGACCGGAAGTGTATATAATAATAATAATAATAATAAATGTATATGTGTACCCTCCTCACTCCTCTCGGCGGTCACAAACACACGGCCACGTGCGTCCAGTGTCAACATCGTCACCGCATATTAGAAATTAAACACACACACACACTATAGTGTTAGTGTATTTATCGTTATTAAATACGTGTATTATATATACGAACCCAATATATGCCCGCACGACGAGGACGAGAAATAATAATAAATAATCTAATTAAACGACCGCAGTCTACGACTGGCGATTGATACAAGTGGTATTGTTATTGCGCTCGCCACCGTTTTTTTCTGATTTGGTCGTCTCGTCGCGCGAATGTCGTCGTCGATTTGCAGGCGAAACGATTTCTGAAAACGACCCTCTCGTAGTCTCGTCCTCTCCGAAAGGCGAAATCGAGCGAAACTGATTTAAATTTATAAAACGTACAACTACGATGCCTATTATAGGAACATAATATTATAATGCATTATTTCTTTTCAGTCGTACAACTACACGCGTGAGTACTTCGCGGGTTCAAGCGAACGCCCCCGGCCCTAAAATCGCGTTAATTCGGACGATTTTAATTGGCAATTTATAACGGTCGTCTCTCGCGTCGGTTTCGTCAAATAACACAATATATGCACTTACTACAACTGAACGATATTATTAACTGTATAATATGATATAATTATTATTTAAAACGTATATTCTGCGTGGTGTGACGTGAAGATTACTTTTGTACCTATTATACGGGTACCTATACTGTACACATATTTATGGTTTAATCATATGGTAATATAATTATGATCTACGTATATACATAATAATATAGCTACATATAGTTAAGTATATACACAATGTATATAATATTATATAGACATAAGACACAATATATAGAGTTGATTCAGTGTCGAGCCCAGCTATAGTAAAAACACACACCATCTTAGAAAAATACTTATTTCAAAAACGTATTTGAAATATTACTTGTTGGTAATCCAAAGGGCTTCTAGGCTCGGTTTGTCGTTTCGCAGAACCAGCCTGACCATAGGGTCCCTTGTTGTGATGATACCGACCAAGTTCGCAGAACCACTATAACCAGCATGTCTGATATCCTGTTCTCTAATCTTCTTGACCCGGTCATCGTAAACATTGATAATAATATTATATACATGGTCAACATGGATGGGACATACAATGTATTCAAATGTGATCGAAGAGCATATACTATAT
>WHPZ01582791.1:1330-16964 GCA_016617965.1 Macrosiphum rosae | reverse complement strand
TTATATAGGCTATAACACTGCATAAATCACCTAACAAAAATCGATGATTATTTAGCGAGGAAAAAAGCATTTATAAATAAAGTGATACATTATTCATTATTTAATCTACTCCGCTAAATGAAAATCTAGCAAAAAATAACTCTTTTTATAACTGTGAATACATTTTTCATTGATTAGGATAGTAGGATAATTTATTTTTAATGAGTTATCAACCAACTTTCTAGCCATCATAGTTTATTAGAAAACCTTAAAAATATAAATTGTGGGACTGTTCACGCCGATATTTTTGTGGATTAAAACCGTTATACCGCTTGGGTGTGATATCGGATCCACCATTAATATTTTATATTAAAGCTAGCTTAATTACCTACCTACTCATTATTACTGAATTGCATTTTTATTACTAACCTATTAAACACAAATTATTGAAGTATTCAAAATTCAGCTTTTTTCATTTCAATTACCTACCATATTATTTGATTAAAAATCAAGAAAGTAACATAGGTATCACGAAAACAACTCATAAATATCAATTTTTGTAATATAATAATATTATATATGTTAATAGATTGATATTAATGACTACGTATATAATTATTAATTTCTAATAATTTATCATAGTCCAAAATATCTTTTAAACATATTATCGTGGACAACAATATTACCCTTATGGTGGGTACATAGGTACAGTGCATAACTTTAACTTCAGATACTTCAAATTTTGATTCAAATGTATAAACATTTTTAAAAATAAATCATGTGTTTAATAAAATAAAATAAAAAATAAAAAATTGTATCGTTACAGCACGTTATATAAATGACGTAAAACACTAAAACATCTAAGTTTTAGAAAATAGTATGTTCTTCTAGAGTTTACTTAAAAATTCAAATAGCAACATGTATGTAGGTTGTTTATGAAGAAAATTCGGTTGAGCAATGAGCACCTAAAGTGTATTATAAAGATATTCGTAGATCGTAGGTTATAGGTTACAACACAATAATATAGGAAAATTAAAAAATACATTTTTGTCAAATAAAACAAGATTTATTTGATTTGTTTTCAACACCAAACAACGTAATATAATATATAAAGCTGGTAATTGGTATATAATTTATAGTCAACCAGAAGCACACCAAAACGTACAGTATATTTTTTGGATACAACAATATATTACGTGTAAGTACACCTATACGGATATACCTAATGCGTAATATTTTGTATGAAACCGTTTAATCGAAAACAGAAAACAAAAGTAGTTATCATATAGTATGTCACGTAAACACCGACTTTAAATCACAAATATAACATTATGAAATGCCATGATATGAGTACAAAGTTATTGTTTAACGTATTATAAAATAATTGAATGGTATGTATTTTTGATTATTTAATAATGGTTGCAATTAAACATTCAGCCGGTTAAATAAAATATATTGAAAAAAAAATTACAAGTCCTTAACAATTACGTGTATACTAATATATTTTCATATATATTTATAGTAAGTATATAATGTAAATGAATATCAGTGTACGGAGAATACTTACTGACAAAAAAAAGGAAATCAATCACGTCGCATTGCAACGGTCAAGTTTTAAAGGAAACGATAACGAATAATTTCTCACATAAATCTTTCGGTCGTGAAAATCTCACGCTCATTTCATTGTACACATACCTCATATTTAATAGGGTACCTACCTATTATTATTTATATCCACCCTCACGACCTCACAATAATATAAAAATATTAATATCATCGATATCGAGCCATAGGCGGTTGTGGGAAAAACGGTTTCCTATTATAATATTTATTAATTTCGTCAGTGGAACTCTATGAAAAAAAAAAATTAGTTACGCGTAAACGAATTTTGTTTTTTTTTGCATATTACCGCAAGCCTGCGTCGGCGAAAGTTCAAGAATTTTCAATTCAAGAAGGCAATTTTGTTCGAGTTTGAGTTAACGCTAGCGTTGGTGGAAATATGCAGGTTTGTTATAATGACATTTCAACTAACGGGTTAAATTACTCGTAATTTAGTGGCCAATTGAAGTGGGATAATATTGTATTATATCCACTATGTTTTTTATGTTTCAAGTTGTCAAGTTCGGAGGGGGCGCCACTGGAGTCTGGATGTACTTATTGTAATCAGGTATTTGAGATTGGATATTTCAACGGTCGGGCATTAGGCGTAGGAACTGAATATAATTACCGTCAACGATGACGTTGTTTAATAAATATTATTATTACTTTATCCGGGGGGATTTTATTAATATTTTATTATTTTATTTAATTTTATTAAACGAAAATCGTATCCAGACCACGATAATTTATATTATTTTTTGATGCTACAAAAAAAAAATACAATGTCATTTTTTGATGCTACAAAAAAAATACAATGTAAATGAGGCAGATAGGTAGGTACCTCTAAAATATTTTTCGTAGTTTCTGTTAATGCATTCGACATCGATAACTTATAATAGGTGGCTTAAGTATATAAATATGATATTATAAACATATAATAATAAAAGCGTTCCAATAATGATAATAATAATATAACATATATAATCCAAAATACATCGATTACGATTAAACATAGATTACAGTAACTAACCCGTTTGAGCGCCACCATGTGGGCGTTAAAAGTTCCTAGAACATCTTCAATAATATAATCTTAATAAACTGTAGTAAAAACACAAATTAACACGTACTAAGTAGGTTTTCATAGAACCTGTCCATAAGTGTAAAAAAAAAAACAACACATTAAATGCAATTATAGCATAACATCGAAAACATATAATTTCTATATCATTTTTCTCTCTTCAATCACTATTAAGAATATATTTTTTTCTTTTGATAGCTGGTAACAAATACAATTTAATAATAGGTACCAATAATTGCGGACCGACAAAAACAATACATAAAGATAACTCAGAATCTGTGAAATCGTTCGACAAGCGCTTATACATTAATACATTATACTATATTGTGCACGGCAAGTGTCGATAGAATGGGAAAGCTCGACGAGCGACGGCCAAAGTTCGACATCTAATTATTATAATATGGCTTTCAAATAATTATTGTCCACGATGGGCGCTAACACGGAAAATTTACAATAATTTATAACATTGTGTATTCTATCGGATAATTTAGCGTTAGTCATAAAAATTATAAAATTACTGTAGTGGCCGCTTAACACCGACGATCGAGAAACATAGCTGCGTCGAAGTAAAACGTGGTACCTATCTTATACACAATTGTATACATTAGTCACTAATGATTAGTGCATGGGATATAATATCAAAACGGGCATTGCGAACTTTAATTTTTTTTAATCTACATTCGTTAGTTAATATCGGTTTTGACTCTCATTTTTAGCAGTTATTCGACGTAAAATGAAAACAAGACCGAATTCTCTAATAGAAAACCCGATCGATTTGTAATTTTTAATAATATAATGCGTTATACTAAATCTGACAAGTGACAACGCGTAATATTGTGCACGGAAAAAACGAAGAAGCGAGCATACCTATAGATGGTATATTAAATTGTAAGAATAAAATATGTTTGTGCTTTAAACATTCATTATTAATAATACAACGATCGACAGCAATGTAGGATATTTATTATTTATAACATCTATACACACAAATTTATTTTGAACGGACGCAGGACACGAATGAAAAGCAATAATAATTAATATTCGCTATTCTTAAACTAATTTAATAGACACGCCAAAAACAAATACGCCGACGGTTTGATCAACAATAACTACCTACCTATAATACGCATCATTGGATCAAACTGGCGATCCACCGGTAATATTGAGTAATGGATAAAATATTATTGTTCGCCTAATCAAATGAATTGCGATTCAAACTGGTGGCGAAACGATTCAATCGGTAATATTTTATCCGAAAAAGTCGACGATCAAACGAGATGTTTTGGGTAGGCGTTCAATAATTAATATATAGGTTAATACGGAGGTCAGATTATGATGAAACAAGTTCGTCGGAGCGTACGGATTACCTGGCGACGACCTGTCAACCACACGGAATACGATAACCATACTCGGTCAGACATTTCCGGACATTATTATCGAACAGTTTACAATATTTCTGGGCCCGGGGACAAAAGTCGTGTAGGCAAAACGAAACGCGGCCGATCCACGAACGTGGTATAACCTATAACTTGACACAATAAACAAATTAAATCTAAATCCTTTATACGGAAGATTACAAACTAATGTCAACTATATGTTGCTCAAACACTATAATATTATAAAATATATTGTGTGTAATGTCTGTGTGTGCGTGTGCGTTATTGATGTGATAGGGCATAGGTGAGTTTAATGTTTACTTCACACGATACCAAAATAATAAATTATAAATAATCGACATGCAAAAATAACGTAGAGAATAAATCGTAGTAGATACCTATCTAATTAATGGGTGCGATTTTATGACGAGAAAGACCGTATAAGAAGAAAGAAACACAATGAAAAAAACAAAAATTAAAATCAAAATTAAATGCGTCCGATTATTAATATTGTTAATGCTATAATTAAAGGAACAAATGTCAATAGATAATACACCGTGAATAGAGAACATAATATAATATTATATCATCATAGGTATTATTGGGAGGTTTGGAAAAATATAATGGCATGCAATGTTTTTGTGTTTGGAAAAAAAATATAACGTACGAGATAATAAAAAAAAATTATATAAAAAGTGCGTACAAAAAAAATAATATATTGTTAAAATCGACATTTCTTGTATAAATTGTACTGTATTTTGTTTTTGTGTATTTTTTTCCAAATGATATAATTTATCATTTTAATAATGAATATTACTAAAATATTATGACGTTAACAAATTCAAACATAGAAAGTAATAATACAAATAAAAATGATAATACTAACTTAAAGTTCTAGATACAAGAAGTCATATTATCACAACAATTAAAAAAAAAAAAATAAAACAAATATATAATTTAATGAAAAAAAAAACCTTTTTGTGGTGCTCCCGAAGCGCCAAAATAAAACTTATGATTCGTTTTTTATCGTAATATAATATAAATATATATTATGTATATATTTATATAAAAAAAGTAAGTTATAACTTTTATTAATTTATATATACTATATTAAAAATAGTAATATTATAACGGGATAAAATTAAATGTCATTTATAGATTATTTACAAATTAATATAATATGTAATAACAATGAGAGAAAAAATAATAATGGTCAAATTTAAATAATAATAAATTACCGTAAGACAGAAATAATAATCAATAATCATTTACTCCTTCTGTTCCTGCTCCTGTTCCGGTTCCTGTTGTTCCTGAGGTTCTTCCAGATGTTCGTGCAACAATACCGAAATCGAGTCCTTGATCGCGTGGAACATGATATTCTTTATCTGCAGCTTGTCCTCGTGGTTGCTGTGGCTGCTGGACAGTTCGCGGAACTCGTTCATCAACCGGAAACACTGAGAGACGTTTTCGGGTGACACGAAGTCACCAGCCACCTTTATGCAGCTGTGCAGATTTCTCACCTGCAAACGATAAAGGATAATAAATATTATGTTTATAATATAATATTACAATATTATATGATCGTGTGTTAGTTAACAAACGCCGAAACAGCATGTCGTATTTCGTAGAATAAAAAAAAAATCAAAACATTATAATATGGTGGAATTATGTGGTAGGTATATTACAATGGAAATAATACTATGATGATTATAATTTATAAAATATATGATGGATTATTATTATTATTGTTGTGTTATAACCCATGTTGTACCTGGTGTGGGGCTCCGGCCGGGATAAATATGGCGTCACCTAGACACTGTACCACAGCATAGCCCTGGACACCGTATTCAGTATACAACCGTGCCCTGAGATCTGCGTCCAAGTATGAGGATTGGTCGTGGATGGGATCATGGTTGGGTTCCAGTGGTTCACCGCGTTCGGCGCTCACTTTGTTCAACAGGTCGCGTATCGAATCTGCGTCCTTGGCGTGATAAATGTGCCACACCGCACCCGGCAACTCTTTGGGCTCACGAGCCCGTCTCCTACTTGCCATGTCACATCCAGCCTCGTCGATCGCCCGATACGCTTCTGAAACATCCATAATATTATAGGCAATTAAATAGACTGGCCACAGCGATATAGTTTTGTAGGTGTGTAAAAGACCAAACTAAAAAAAATACATTCGTAAATTAAACCAACTAAATCAACTACAAAATAATATAGAATATAGAGCATTGATTACAATTTATTATAATAATTTAATAAAACAGACATTTTTATAGAAAAAAGTATACAAGTAAACGTCAAAGAAAAACTAGGTAACGTAAATAAATAATATAAAAGACAAAAATTAACTTAAGTGCATACACTGTACAAGTTTGACTAATCAGTCAAGTGAACATTTTTTCAGCATCTTCAATTATACGACTGCTGTAATATAGTTATAAAATTACAATAATGAAAGGACAAAGAAACTTCCCCCTGTTGGAAAGACATTGTATCATGAATATGACTTCTAATTTGCAAGAAAATAATTATAATATTATAGATAATATTATTTTCGTGTTAATCATAATCATTACTATCAGGGATTAAAACCACGGTTTTTTCATATTTCAACACCGAATAATTCATATTTCCGGAACCGAAACCAAAAGTTCTAAAACACCGGTTAATAAACCGTAACTGAAACCTAGAATCTTAAAAAACCGTTCTTGAAACCGATTGAAATTTAAAACTTTTATCGGTTTCTTCAAATTTTATAAAGTTAATTACCTACCTATATTATTTATAATTCTAGTTAAAACGAGTATTTTTATGCGTAGGAAATATTTTGTTTGAATAGGTACCGATGCTATGATTTATAATTTATAATATCATTACTATACTCACTGATTCAAAATTAAAATACACATATCACAATTATTATTGTTATTTTGTTCGCCTCTAACTATGCGGCTATGCACGTCTGTATTGTTGTTATTTGATGTATCTGTGTATATTATTATTTATTAATGTTATATTAATGTATACAAAAAACTAGTAGCGTCCCAACCACTGCTAATTTTACAAATCTAACATATTTTAGGGTTTTATGCTAAGCCCTTAATAGCAAATATATAGTAAAATCGGGTCTGCAGTTGTTAGGTACTTAAATGAAAAAAAAAAAATTCAAAAACCAAAAAAAAAATTTCAAAAACCGTTCTTGATACCGATAAATTTGAAAAACCTTTTTTGAAACCGAAATCATAACCAAGAAACTTGGAAAACCGATCTTAAAATCTAAACCAAAAACATAAAATGTAGAAAACCGTTCTCAAAATACGAAACCGTAACCGTTAAAATTTGAAACGGTTTCGATCCCCGATTACTATGTTAAACGTATAAACTATGTCACCAGAGCAACTGATAATTGCATCAAGTGTGTAACAAAAAAAATAGTCTTACGGAGTTCAGATAAACCCCCCAGCTATAGATTATCGCAGCAAGACAAAGATAAATTATATATATATATCGAATAGGAAAATATCAATTTGCTTTTGTGCATGAATATATTATAGCTAATATTAGGTACTTACCCTTTACGTGCCATTCATGATCAGCTTCGTCTTGGTTCTCATTCTTGTGCGAAATAGCCACATACACCATTACATTAACTGCATCCGATACATCCAAATGTAGATTAGTTGTACTCATTAACTGTTTTCCGGAATCACGATTTCCAGCGTTCCCGTAAGCTGAGTACATTTTTGGCCCAAGATCTGGTCGTACAAAACATGCCGGTAATCTTGCGGCCAAATTAAGATTTCCGTCACGTAGAGTATAATCTTTTAACGGCAATACTCTCATTAGATCATCAAATCTGTATCGGAAAACGCTAAATACATTACATTGGTTTTACTATTCGAGAAATCATTAGAAAACTGGAGATACATCGAACGTTAAGAAAATAGTTACCTTTCTGGTAAGGTGTCCGCAAAATCCGTGCCAACTGGCCAGTCTTTTAGTTTCAACAACATGTGTTTACCATCCGAACCTTTAAGTCGCTTGCTTTCGTCCTCAAAACCATCCCAAAACTGTTTCATTGTCTTACCCTCAATAAGCATACCAGTCGCACAGTCAATCAAGTCGTTGGTAAATTCACCGAAGTCACGACTAAACGAATAAGGACTCCACAGTTCCGGATTTAACCTTTGGCCCACGTCACTGACCATCACTGGCTGACCTCTTTTCCACTGTTCCTACAAAACACAACCAATTGCCGTTAAATACGTAGAGATAGTCAAAACAGTAATTTATTCAACATATTATTTCAAGGCTAATACTTCGGATTTACATGATTTTGCATTCTAACGATAAACATGATTAATACAATTCAAATCCGGCCACGCACAATACAATACGACCATCAATATTAATGTATTCGATGCGAACATCTCGATCACACATTTTTATACTAGTAGTTATTTTTATATATATATATGAGTAACTGAATAAGAATTTACTTGAAACATGTCGCAGTTGGTAGGATCTTCGGGATCCAAAAGTCTCAACAGTTTTCCGTCACATAGCCAGGTATGAGGATTATTCGGAAAAAATTCTCGGCTCTCTGCCAGTGTCATTACACGTGGTGGAAGCGGCTGGCGTGGAATGGTTTTCAGATATTTATTTTTCTTACGGACAAAGTGTTTTAAAGGCTGCTGTCTTGTCTCCGGATTAGATCGAACACTCGCTCGTCTGCCATTTGAGCACTATGGAATACAAACGAAAATAGACAAATAATTAATGATTTAACAATGATTTAATTTGCATGTGTTTATTTTACCCCGGCAATCTGTGGTTCAATTTTAATAGTATTTTGTGAAATACTCTTAGATTCCTCGGCAATATTGTCCGACGAGTTCTCAGCAGGGCTTTTCTTAGAGTTGTCAGCAGCACTATTTTTCGAGCCCTCGGCAGGAATGTTTTGAGAGTCATCAGACAGTTTAATTTTTGAGTTATCAGCAGACTCGTTTTTAAAATTCTCAGTGGAACTGATTTCACAATTTTCAGCAGGACTGCTCTGAGAGTTATCTGTATTTGAAGTGCTTGCTTGTGATATTGAAGGCACATTGTCATCGTCGTCATCAGTACTGGAATCGCCCTTATAATACAGAAAAGACAAATTATAGTGATAATATGTATATATTTGAGTAAATGTATACATATTATACATTCAAACCTTAGAACCCTATATAATATAGGCCCTATAACTATATAATTATATATCTATAATAAGGATATTGAGAAAATAAACCATATTCCCTAGTACCTAGATTTTAAAATTAAATATGTTTTCAGGCATGAAAAATAAAACACAAAGCTGAATCTAATGAATAATAAGTATTTTAGAAGTTGAGACTTTATAAGCGTAGATACAATAAACTTTTTTATTACCTATATATTATGATATAAATTGAGGGACCTGCACGTGACCTGTTTTTTTGCTCAAAAACATACCTGTAATGAAAAACTTTCAAGCCTCGTAGAGTGATCAGATATTGATAATTTTCTTTTTTTTGGAGAGAGGAACTCTTCTTATAGCCTACAGGACATGCATTTTCAAAACTCTATTTCTAAACCATATTATACGATTTTTAATACGACCATTTTTTGTTATTTTTACTATGTTTGTTTTAAGCAACGAAAATAAAAATCTAAGTCCAATGCTCACTGTAGAAAAACATCCTCTTCCTACTGAAAAAAAAAAATAATCAAAACAGACAACTATAATGTGTGAGAATTGTTCCTGTTTTTCGCAAAAAATCACGCTTTTCATTTTTATTAGGCGGTGCCGTTGACATGTGCGCACATACGTAGATAGTTTGGTACCCGCATACAATCACACTCACACTAATCAACGCATTCACCTTGTGTTTGTAACACTATTTAAAATGTTTAAGTTGTTCATAAAACTAATGAATTATCTTAGATAAAATAAAATAGTGAAGGTAAAAAAAATATGTTGTTTTAACACATAGATTCAACTTTGACTAACAAATATATGGCCATCTGATTAAAAATAGTTCAAATTTTAAATCGAAATCAATATTTACCGGTATCTCAGGGAAAGGATGGTCTGGACAACCACATTCGATTGCAAGGTTCCACATAGAACTGATTCTGTGTAAATCAGAGAATACAACGTCCATCGCGTCACTGGCTACGATTTGTGTAAGCATGAGCCGCTCGACATCGTGATTATGTTTGCTGTTACACGTCATCCATGTGAATGTATCCTTCTCTCGCAGATCTTTCTTAGTCATGTTCGCGGCGTTTGGCAACTTTGAAGAGCCATTGAGACGCGCCTGCACAACAACCGTAATATATCTGTGTTAGTTATAAAGGTATAACATAGTTTATAGAAAATATTTAAAACCAAACGTATCCCTCGTATATATGTGATTCGATTTAGCATAAAAAAATAAGCAAAACGGACACGTGAATAATATTTTTCTTAACAACCATTTATGTAATGATATGTGTGAATAAATACAAACCGAACATTAAAAATAAAAAATACTGATACATATATCATATATAGATACTTCTGTAGGTATTAAACCAAGTACGTTTTTATGATTTCTTGTTTCAGCATTATGAATTAGGTAATAAATTAGCTGTGCATTATTTTGTTTTTAATTTCGACTACGTTTACAGTATTTAAGTTGTATTCACTCGAGAACATATAATATTAACTATTATTAAGAAATACTAAAATAATTATAACTTCTTAAAACAAGTGTTCTATACGTTTTAATAAACGTATTGGTATGTAGTTGCATTATTTCAGTTTCACGCATTGTTAAATCTTTTATAAGAAACAGTATAAAATAACTAGAACAATTATTGATGCGTTTAAGATAAGGGATTATTAAAAAAATATATATATATATACCTTAACACAATCGATGCAAACACCAAAACCACATTTAGCGCAGGCCCAGTGGTAGTTAAAAATAGTTGTAAGACAAACATCACACATTTCCCTCACACCATTAGCTGCTTTTTTCCACGCAATAGGTTTGCCTGCAAAACAAATAAAATATAATTTTCAATTCACTATTAACACGTGAAATTAATTACCTTGGAAATATGGTGATAGAGTTAGAGCTTTATTTTCTTCTTTTACTAAATAGCAAAATTGACGACCAGCCTCAACTAACACTTTTTTTGCAACTTCAACATCTAATGAACTTGGTGGACATTCCGGGTTAGGTAGCCAAAGATTCGCATCATCCTAAAATAAATTTTTAATTAATAAATTATGTTCCTTGAGTTCTAAACATAACTTAGGCACAAAATTACTTCAGTAATATCCAAGAAAGGATCGGGAAACCCAGCATTCATTAATTGCCCAGTTTTGTTTGTGAACAACCGACGAAATGCGTAGAACCGACAAAATATGTTATCAATTTCATCTTGCGTCATTAAATCATTTTTCTTATTATTTATGAATATACGGCATTCTCGACATTTATGTATCTTTGGCCCAGCATTTAAACATGGGCCCGATTGAAAAAACCGCACCTCACCGTCATTATTTTTTCCTTTTTTCAATGGTATACTTACAACAACCTTGGGTTTTCTTCCTCTTTTTTTAGGAATCTTAATCGGTGGAACTTTCTTTTCCGTATCTAAAGGCTTCACATTGTCTGTTGTGTCTTCTGGAGGTATCGAGGGATTAGAAACTTTTCTTTTCTTACACTTTTTGGTCCCACTTCCTGATGAAGTCGACGGTTCTGAGTATGAAGTACTCGGAAATATTACAGGAGGCGATTTTTCCTCAATATTTTCGTCCGATGAGCTTTTGGAAATTTTTCTTTTTTTGGTAATTTCACACTGTAAAACTGGAGGAGTATCATCCATTTGAGAGAAAGAATGTGATGGATTTTGGTCAATATTAACGCCTGCTTCTTTCAAGTCTTCTGCCCATACATGGCGTTGTAACCATGCTTTCTTTAACTTGTGATGATGGGTTTTTATTCCACTAGACATTTCTGTATAGGTGGCGGGCATTAGCACCGGAGGTGGTGTAGATGGAGAAGAATCATAGGTAGTCGAGTTAGTCATTGGGATATTTGAAGAGGTTGTCACTGAACTTTCTGTTGAAACATTTGTTGATGATGAGGTTGTTGAATTTGTTGCTGGGGTTGATGCAGGAGTAATTGTTGGAATCTCCGTTGATGCTCTGGACGGGGATATTGAAATGGAAGTTGGAATAATTGTCAAATTAGGTAAAATGGTAGATGAAATGGAAGTTGGGATAGTCTTTGGATCAATTTTTGAAATAGTAGACGGAATGGAAATTGGGACATTTATCAAATTAGCTGTTGAAATTGTTATTGGTTTGCTTGATGAATTACTTGCTGAAACAGTAGACGGCGAAAACATTGAGTTGGTCGATGAGAGTGTCGTTGTTAAGATAGCTGAATTGGTAGTCGAATTGCTTATTAATGTGATCAATGGTGAGCTCACATTATTATTAACAGGCAAATACATTTCTAAATAGTTATGTTTTTTAGGTTTAACACAAACATTTAAATTATGTGTGTTTGTGGAATCTTGAGGATCTGGTTTGGCATTTTTGTAGTTAGAATTTAAATATAAAGGAACATCAGTTTCAGGTGTAGCTTTATTACATATCATAACTAGATCTAATGCTTCCGTTTGGAGATCATCAATTGGTACTTCGACAGGTACAAATTTTGGAAGAGCACTAGACATCATTGCATTTAAGTGTGCTGGAGGGGGCGTGTCTAAATCTCTTTGAGCTTGATCGGTTAGAGGTGGATACAAAGCATAACGACCGTGTGTATTTAACAGAGGCCCAGGATGATGTTGTTCCGGAGGAGAGTTGTGACCTTTTAATTGACTAGTATTAATCGAAGAAGTTGATGTCCTGGAGTAATGCATTGGTTTGGCTTGTTTTGGTTCTTTATTATCTAATTTTACAGCAGGGACAGTTAGAATAGTAGGAGTACGATTATACGAATAAGCATCTGGCACAGCCATCGATGAGTTTTTGTACGAAGACTCGTTTCTAACTATCACTGATGAATTGGAAGGAGGTGCATACACATGATTTGTATTCATGTAAGGAGCATACGAGATCATATTATTGTGGTTTCCACCATCGTTGGCATTTTCATGATCGAAATTCGATATAGGAACGGTCCGACTTCTATAATGCGCTTGCTGCTATGAACATATAAATAATAACAATATTTAAATAAACATTTCCAAAAATAAAATATATTATTTATATTTACGTTTTGTGCATATGAAAAATACAAAGTATATTTTATTTTTTTATGAAAACAGACTGCTCGCGTATATCGATAAAAATTATAAAAAATGTTATTTTCTTCTAAGAAAAACGAGATCATAATATTAATTTATATATTTTTTTGTTGAAAATGTTCGTAGCTATACAAGATTTAAGACTTTAATCACAGATTTCTAGTATACCATAATATAACGTAAGTACCCAAATATATAATATACATGTATATATTAAAACTCATAATTAAAATTAATATTTTTTTATTATTTGTTCTTCAGGTTCCATGGAAATGGTTATTAACTTATATAATTAACTTTTGAGAACACTAGAAATTTGAAAAATCACAAACACTTAAACGAATTGAGATCTTCTCAGAATTGCTTTTTAAATTAGAATTTTCTAATTACAATACACCAAGTTTTTATACTAATTTTCTATCTTCAACATTTTTGATTGATAATAAATTTGATTTCATAATAATTATTGTTTAACTAAAAAATAAATTTTTAATTATCCGTTAATGTTAGTTTATTTAAATTTATACTTACGGTTGAAGGTCTAGAAGATGATGGACCAACCGGTGTTGATCTGGTCGGCGCGTATTTATTTTTATTTTCTTTCCAATCGTCGACTCCTCGATGATTGGCGGTTTGATTTGCTCCATTTAGAGGTGGATGTCTTTGCTTAGATGTATCTTGAGTCTTAGGTCCTTGACTTGGGTACACATTTTTCGGCGGGGAAGGCAAATTTGATATCCAATTGGTTCTCTGATAAAAACAATATTTAAATAATGTTATAATTTATATAGAAACTTTTTTCAAACATAATTTATATATATTGCGATACGATAGGGGCTACATGATTGGGTTCAGATTGAATACATATTTATTTAATACATTTGATCAATTTAAAGAGAACAATAATAACCAAATATGAAAGCAAACATCCCAACATATATTTAAGCATGCAATATTGAATTTAGACGAATCACATTACTGTCAATAAATTATAGGGTCAATTGGGTAATATTTGATATGGATGTCTCTTCAAATATAATGAATATAGCTGTAAACATAGCAAATCTTTATGTTATTATATTTAATAATAATATTTATGTACACACACACACACACACACACACACATATGTATATTATTATATACATAGGTTTTTTTTGACCCTGCTCATATTTATGTTTGTTTCTAAAATCTTTATCGCCAATAATGAAAGTATACTATTATTAAAGTATTATTTATTTATTACCTACAATTTAAAACGTACAATAAAGGTAAAAATAAATAATGACGAGTGTAACTAATTATTTAATTTCATACTCAATATGAAATTTATTTTTCAATAAAGATTAAAAGATATATTTCTAGTTTTATACATTCTTTTGTAAAGATAAAACTAATTATTTAATACAAATAATATAAAATACAATGAGCACTTTGTTATTAAATGGAATATTTGCTGTAAACTGTAGTGTTTTTTTGAGCTGTGTAATTTAATCAGACTGTTTTTTTTCACGATAAATAATTGATGGGATATGTATTTTTAAGAACAAGACTTAATAATTGTTTCAGAATATGTATTAATTTTATCAATAACAAGAGGAAAAAATATTTATATATTTAATTATATTATATTGTTAATTTTAAAACTTGTGTTTGTAACAATTTCTAGTTTTCTATTAAATGTTTATGCTTAAAATTCATTGCTACATTAATTTTCGTATGTTTTATATTTCAGATTAGGACTGCATGACTTTTAAAACTAATATAACTACCAATTGAAGTTTCATCAACAAAAAAATTAATAAGATTTATGGTACCCATTAATATTATATTGCATGTTTTACAATTATCTGTTACAAATAAATATTTTAGATTCTGAGTGGAATGATGAATGTATTGATTTTACAATGATGTGTGTTTTTTTTTTAAATGTTATTTGTGTCTGTGTACACGATAAGTATTCGAAATAAAGCTTCGATTTTCAACTTCAGTATCTTGTTCGATTGGAAAGTGAATATCGTTGGTGCATTGAGGAGGTCAAAATTTAAAATTCCCAGTAATTTTCAAAAACGCCAAGAAAAACAAAAGAAAAATTAAGGATAAACGGGAATTTTTACGTAAAATCGAATTTGGTTTTTGGTGTAACTTTAAAAAAAATGACCGTAGATACATGAAATTTTCACTGGTTGTTTATATTTGCATTTTCTATACACGATAAAATTTTCAAAATATTTTGATTTATTTTGAACTGTTTAGGGAC